>CM076977.1:25683531-25690055 GCA_039105355.1 Benthosema pterotum
AACAGCTACACCAGAGAGCTCCAGACTTCCCTGTCCCGAGCAACATTGGCGACCTCCTCCTGGGGGATCCCGAGGCATCCATCTGGTTCTTGGTCTACTAGGAAACCCCATGCTCCTGAAGATTCTTGGGTGCGAAAATGCAGAAGTAGACCCTACTTCCAGCAGTCTCCCAGGTGCTTCAAAAGGCCAGTGCACTGAGACCCGCTACAGACTATAGCACAGTCTGTGGTTTCGGCTGAGCTGTCCTGCATTTTTGAATGGGTTTCAATGGACACTTCCGGCTTGTTCCTGCTTGAATAGTTGCATTTTTGGCACTGGCAGACTTTTCTTGAAAGCTGTGCGCGGCCGAAAATGCATGGATCAAGCCGAAGGTGCTCCAGAAAAGTGTAGCTGGGGGTGCTATGGGGCTACTGGAGATTTCGAGGGGGGCTAATGCATATTAATTTCCATAGAAGTCAGTCAATTGGGCTTGTTTGGAGCGGGGCTTAGGGGGGGCTAAGCCTCTATCAGAGGGGGCTAAAGCCCCCCCTTTGCCCCCCCCTGGAGCCGTCCCTGTGGAAGTTCCCGTTGAAACCCAATTCAAAAATGAAGGATGTGGACGTCAAAGCAGCACACATCTGCTATTTTGCTTTGACATGGATGGTTACAAAAAGAGACTCACACTCACACATAAGATAATCTCTGTGTGTGTGTGTGTTGTGTGTGTTGTGTGTGAGTGTGTGTGAGTGTTGTGTGTGTGTGTGTGTGTGTGTGTGTGTGTGTGTGTGTGTGTGTGTTGTGTGTGTGTGTGTGTGTGTGTGTTTGTGTTTATTTGTTTTGTGCCAGAGATGTGTGTTAAAATGTGTGTGCATGTTTTCACTGTATGTGCCAGCTATGGCCTGCTTGAAAGGTAGATTTTTCAGGGCTACACTGTAGACAACACGTGGTTGGCAGCGGTGTAGATGCATCTACAGGTACAGTGTAGATGCTTATTAATGATTTCAATTTATCAATTGATAGACATCCTAAAATATTATGGGTACTTGGGTAGATATTTTCCTTGCTTCAAGAACAGTTGAAGTGAAATGTGCTCCTATGTCTGTGCAGAGAGCACTGAGGGGGAATGGGACAAATGGGCATACTGCATGTGCACCTATGGACCTGCGCAGTGACGTCACCGCCCCTGTTTCGGAAGTGTTTTCCCATTCATTTTTCTCATAGACTCATAGAATCATTTATATAAAGACAATTTTGCTGCGGACAAAGCTAACTCGGGTCGTGACAAATCATGATGACACACAGAATATCATCATATAATATCTAATTAGCAAGAAGTAGAAAACGGCAGGATACAACACTTTTTGTTTCATTTTTCATCTTAGAAATTATTTGATCGCCCCAAAAGATTGTGTGTGCCATCATGATTTGTCACGTGCCAAGTTGGCTTTGTCTGCGTTGTAATCATCTTTATATAAATTATTTTCAAAAAGTCTATGAGAAAAATGAATGGGGAAAACACTTCTGGAACCGGGCGGTGATGTCACTGCGCAGGTCTATAGAAACAAAAAACATAATCCTGTTCTATATATGTCCCTACTCTCACTAATCCTTGCTCAGCCGGGGTGCCTGCTGGAAAGGAAAGAAACTGGTTGGAATAATGTGTTCCTTCCAGGTGCTGTGTCCATCTAGGGAACCCCCTCCCTTTCAGGCTCCTGATGAAAATGATAGCCGTCACGTGTACGTGTAGGTGCATGCCAACAGTGCATGCTCTTTGCAATTACCTCACAGCTTGGAGAATTCACTCGATGTGCATATCACAAAGCTGATTCTAATTAGGAAAAGTAAAACATTCCCCCCAGATTTATACCTACTGGTAACCCAATAGAAGATGAATTGTGCATGCGTGTGTTGGACAGCTCTCTGCGTGGCTGCTGTGTGAATAGCACCTCTCATCTCTCCCGTTCCTTCCAGGACATTCAACAACATTCTCAGTAACTACAGTATGTCTTTATCCTCAACATCGTTAACTCGGCAAGAGACCCCCATCAATGAGCCAATGCCAAGACAATGAAAACTACTGGTGAGTCACAACACCCATTGGACGTGCGCATCAGTCATGTGTATCTGCACACGCACAAGACATATAAGTTGTGATGCAACATTGTGGTCACAGTTCTATCTTCTGCGTCATTAGGCTCATAGCGTCTCGTTATCCTTTATCAGGGTACATCATATCCATAAATGACAACACGTGCATTCATATTGTCATTCTTCTGTTAAGAGCCAGACCTGCGGCTCACCCAAGTGGTCAATCTAATCTATATGTTGAGTTCGTTAAAGAGGTCAGACTGGTTACACATGTCATGTTTAGTTCTGTCATTGCAGAAATAAAGAAGAAAAGGGGAAAAAATAAGCTCTTGGTACTCCCAGGGGTCTTTGAGGGCATACCAGTGGCTCCCTGGTTTTACATCTTAAGCATGAAAACAATGGCCCATTCACTTTACTGTTTTCTCCTTTTGAAAAAGTATGCCAGAACCAGGTTGAAAGTGGACATAATTTCACCAGTTTGGCGGTAATCCAATAGGAATTCATCATAATAGGCTATTCAGGTCTTAGGTTTGTAGACAGTCATAGTAGAATTTGATACTTCTTAAAACTGCACAACAAACTCTACTCCATTGAGCTAATAGATCCCACCTGCTTGCTCAGGGGATACATTTACAAGCTGGTCATTTAGCAGAAGCTCTTAATATGAAGCCTTGTTCCGGCTGTTTTAGTGAATGTTCTGCAGGGATTCATGTCAGATCCAGTGTCTAGACATGTCTAGTGACCTTGACACAATCTAAATCAGTGGTTTTCAACCTTTTTGATTCCAGGGCCCGCTATTTATTCAGCATGAGGACATTTAAGCCCCGCAGACCCCAAAACTAAAGATTTCTTTTGATTTTGTCCACAATACCACGCTGGATTTGGGAAAAAACGGGCAACCACAGAGATCAAAATGACCATTTAGACAATTAATATTTTAACTCTTGAGAGTGTAAACATTTTCATGCTCTCAAGAGTTACATCTGGTTAACAAACTTTCAATTTAGTTAACCAACTTATCTGGGGACCACCTGGAACCCTCTCAAGGACCACTGGTGGTCCCCGGACCGCTGGTTGAAAACCACTGATCTAAATGTTTCCAATCCAAACCTATCAATATCAATACTCTCAGAGCTAACCACTTAATAATAGGCCAGTCAATCTAAGCTAATAATCGGTGTGACACAAAATAAATTTCAATAGTAATGTTATTGGTCCTAATCAGTGGCATTTGCTGGAATTACATAACCTGACTCTGCCAGATTGCAGTAGTAGTAGTTCACAAGTTCCCTCCTCCTACCTTGATCTGGGAACTCTCAAACAGAAACTATGTGGAACAACAGCAGAACAAAAATATGATGTATCCAAAATAATTTGGAGTTGAAGCTGTGCCACTTTGCATAGTGGCACAGCTTCGATATGTCATCAGTCTCACGTTGATCCCGCCTCAACTGGTTTAGTACCACATGCACTTCAAGTTCTCCTCCAGTGTTGGGCAATATTACTTAGAAGAAGAATATCTTTACTTTACTTATGACCCCTTAGAAAAGGTAATGAGGTATGTTTTTCAGAGTAACACATTACACATTTTGGCAGAGTAATATATTTACTTTTGTTGGAAAAAGTAATAATATTACAGTAATATATCATATTAATTCGTTACTGCCCAACACTGCCCAACACAGGGATTACACACAAATCAACATTTTTGCTCATTTTATGCTCTACTCAGTCTCATGCGAACACACCAGACAGTTACTTCAGTATTTACTGTAGATATTTGATGTTGATTTCAGCGCATCCGCCTCCTTTCTATACAAACCCATTTTAACTTAAAACTCCATTTTAACCATGATAGATTATTCGAAAACATGCATTTTTCTGGTGACTGAAATGAAATTTCACAGTCTTCTCACGTATAGGGCAATATCCTCCTAATACATGAGAGGGCTGTGGAATTTCATTTACAGTTTTCATTCATTTTTAAAATGGAAAATGTAGCCGCCTCGTTATTTGGGTATGCCTACCCAAATGAAGAAATGCTGTGTACATTAAATTTACACAGCATTTATTCATCTTATATGTACAAGAGATGGTGCTTAATCTCATATGTACAAGAGATGGTACTTAAAAATTTTAAGTACCATCGCTTGTACATTTCCCAAAAGACCTGATCTAGTTGCACTATATGACAATCCTCATAATTTCCCCCTAGCAGCAACCCCCCCCCCCGCGCTCCAAATCCCTATCTTTACCACTTATTAATCATTACCTCCATTTTAAAGTAATATATTTATATTACATACTATCTGAGCAAGTGTAATATATTAATATTACTATTACATATTACTCTTTTTTTTTTTTTTTTTTTTTTTTTTTTACAAAATATATAATTAAATATTTAGTATCACTATTAATTAAATAACACTTAACACTTGCATCGACACAGATTGACAGAAAGTAAAACGTAATACAGAGAGTAGTGCAGTAATGCAGAAAGAAAAGTATATTATATTACATTTTTTGTTAAGTAATATATATAGTTACTGCATTTTAGTAATATATTATGTAATATATTAAGTTATGTAATGCACATGTCCCAACACTGAATGAACTGAATGCGCTTTTAATTAGACATCAAGGGTGGAGGGCTTTCATTATCAGTTAACATTTCTGCAGTTTGAATGAATAGTTATAGTATAGTTCATTATGACCTTTGCTGCATGCTTCACCTGTATACTATCTACACTATAGCCTACTATAGTATGTCATTTTTCGTCGATTTCGTCATTTTTCAAAAGTCCTTGAAAACAACGAAAATAATAATCATTAAAAACAATGAAAACAGCATAATATAGCATGTTGTCTGAGACCACATGTATTAAACTGTCGTTTTCTTTGATTTTGTAATTTTTCAAAAATCCTCAAAAACGACGATTTGCAACATACGGTAGTATGTCAAAAATTCTCGATTTCGACATTTTCGAAAATCCTCAAAAATGAAGAAAAACGGCAGAGACCACGAGCTATAGCCTGTTGTTTTTCTTAGATTTCGTCTTTTTTTCAATGAAATATATTTGGATGGTTTTATCATGTAGGGCATGATGTGAATATGCACAACACACTGGTAATCGGTACTCCTGCGAGCCTCTGGTTCGAGGCACAGGGTTCAAATCCCTGCGGTGTGAGCTTAATATTTAACATTTTGTCCTATATGTTTACATATAATGTCAGTTAGCAATCAATGTATTTATTTGTAATACCTAAATGCACTTTTAATTACACATCAAGGATGGAGAGCTTTCATTATCATAAGTATGTTGAAAATTCTCGATTTCAACATTTTTCGATGAAGAAAAGGCAAAACGATAAAGAAAGGCATTCTATAGATATGTTGTCCGAGACCTCGTACTATAGCCTGTTGTTTTTCTTTGATTTCGTCATTTTTCGGAAATCCTCAAAAATGATGAAAAACGGCATACTAAAGCATGTTGCCCGAGACCAAGTGCTATAGCCTGTCGTTTTTCTTTCTTTCGTCATTTTTAAGAAATCCTCAAACGGTGATTTTCAACGAAAATTCTCGATTTCGCCATTTTTCGGAGATCCTCAAAAAGGATGCAAAACAGCATACCCTAGCATGTTGTCCAAGACCATGTGCTATATGGACTGTTTCTTCTATTTCGTCATTCTTCGAAAATCCTAGTAAACGACGATTTTAGTCATATTATAGTATGTTGAAAATTGTTGATTTTGACATTTTTCCAAAATGCTCAAAAACATTGACAAACGGCATACTATAGCATGTTGTCCGGGAACGTGTATGTGTACTGTCGTTTTTGCCAGGTTTCGTCATTTTTTGGAAATCGTCGGAATGACGAAAAACGACATACTATATCATGTCGTTTTTTTCTCGATTTCGTCAATTTTCAGAAATCCTCAAAACGATGAAAAACGACATGCTGTGCAAAACCATGTACTGTAGCCTGCCAGGTTTTGTCATTTTTTAAGAACTGTCGAAAACAACAAAAACGACATACTATGCTATGTCGTTTTTTTCTCGATTTCTGCATTTTTCGGAAATCTTCAAAAATCCTCAAAACGATGAAAAACGGAATGCTATAGTGTGTTGTCCCAGACCGTGTACTATAGCCTGTTGTTTTTGCTAGGTTTCGTCATTTTTCGAACATTCTCAAAAAATTCAAAAAGATGAAAACGGTAAGGCTATAGCCTTGCGTTTTTCCAAAATTTTGACAAAAAATGCTCAAAAATGTTCAAAACAATGAAAAAACGGCATGCTGTGCAAGACTGTGAGGCTATAGCCTTGCGTTTTTGCCAGGTTTCGTCATTTTTCGAATATCCTCAAAATCCTCAAGATTATGGACAAACCGTAAGGCTATAGCCTTGCGTTTTTTTTTTCTCAAAATTTCAAACATCTCTTGGGGAAAATGCTCAAAAAA
>CM076977.1:25690555-25900555 GCA_039105355.1 Benthosema pterotum
TTTTGTTTTTTCGAAAAATGTTAAAAATCCTCAAAACAATGAAAATGGTAAGGCTATAGCCTTATACCGTTTTTTTTTTTTTCGAAAGTTTCACATTGTTTTTCGAAAATCCTCAAAACGATGAAAAAACGGCTATACTGTGGGAGACCGTAAGGATATAGCTTTGTGTTTTTATCCAGGTTTCAACATTTTTCGAAAATCCTCAAAACGATTAAAAACGGCATTCTGTGCAAGTCCATAAGGCTATAGCCTTGCATTTTTTGCCATGTTTCGTCATTTTTTTGAAAATCCTCAAAAATCGTCAAATTGATGAAATTGATGAAAGGCTCTCGCCTTGCATTTTTCGAAATTTCGACATTTTTCAAAAATCCTCAAAACGATGAAAAATGTAATTCTGTGCAAGACCGTAAGGCTATAGCCTTGTTTTTTTTTTTTTTTTTTTTTTTTTTTTTTCAAATTTTCGACATTTTTCGAAAATGCTCAAAAATGCTCAAGACAATGAAAAATGGCATGCTGTGCAAGAGCTATATAGAGCTATAGCTTTGTGTTTTTTCAGGTTTCGTAATTTTTCAAAAATCTTCAAAAATCCTCAAAACGATGAAAAACGGTAAGGCTATAGCTTTGCGGGTTTTTTTTCCCCCGAAATTTCAACATTTTTCGAAAATCCTCAAAGCGATGAAAAACGGCATTCTGTGCAAGACCATAAGGCTATAGCCTTGCATTTTTGCCATGTTTCGTCTTTTTTTTTATGTTCAAAAATCTTCAAAACGATGAAAAATGGTAAGGCTATAGCCTTGCATTTTTCGAAATTTCGACATTTTTCGAAAATCCTCAAAACGATGAAAAACGTCATTCTGTGCAAGACCGTAAGGGCTATTTCCTTGCGTTTTTGCCAGGTTTCGATATTTTTCGAAAATTCTCAAAAACCCTCAAAACGATGAAAAACGAAAAAGAAGATCTTGTAGATCTTATAGGATTTTGGGGGAAATCCTATAGGATTGTTCCAAAATCGCATAGGACTTTTCTATTGGAATCCTATAGGATGTCTTGACTAGGGCATGAACTATATCCATTGTTTTTTCTCGATTTTGTACTAAAAATGACATACTATAGGATGCTGTTCAAGACCATGGATTATAGCCTTCATTTTCGTTGATTTTGTTATTTGCTGAAAACAATCTTGTCTTTGTTTGAGTATGATATAAAAATAAACCATGTAAATACAACATATTGAGCAGGGCACCGCAAGGAGTTGAACCCTGTTCCGGTAAACCAGAAGTACCACAACCAGTGCCTTAGTTTTTGTTTTGTTGTCATTTACAGGATTAACAACAATCACATTAATTTACATGAATTTAACAAATGACTAAATCAAGGAAAAATGACAGCCCTATGTCCTCCAAGACCATGGACCCATTTTCAAAACAACATACTAGGCTATAGTCTACGCAGTAAACACAGGTCTTGATTGTGGTCAGATCAAGGCAATCCAATACCAGTTAAATCTGGCCCAGAATTCTGAACAATAAAAACGGACGTCCCTGATGAAACAGACAGTCAGATTGAGGACAGATTAACCGAAATCATTCATAACTAGTCAGATCCAGCCCAGAATAACCGTTATTGTTTAAAGAAAATGGTAAATAAAGGTGTCTTGTGGTGTTCTGCACTGGTTCCTGGAGCATACTGTATGTGTGGTAAAGGCCTTCAACACTTGTCTGCCTGGGCTCTGCAGAACGGACCCTTGGACGCCAACAGACAGGTACAGTAGGCTACTACCTGCTGCCTGCTTTGGTGCACACATAGTGTATGAACAGGAATTATCAATAATCAATATTAAAGTATTCATTATATGGATAAAACAGGAATTAGCAATGATCAATATTAAAGTATTCATTATATGCAGGGTACAATGAGAACAAGCTCATAATGTGACAAAATAATCACAATAGTGCCACTATGTGGTCAATTTAATGCACTGCACCTGTGTCAATGAACTGCATGTACCATTTCCTATCATTCCATGGTAGTCTAAAAACAAAGGAGATGCATTGTGTTATGTAGATACTTCTGGAGGCATACAGATTAAATAGTACTTTCAGACGACAGCATGCTTGTATGATCTTATGCTATATTTGTGTGTGTGCGTGTGCGCACGCGCGTTCTGACCTCAGCCATTTACTGCCATTTCTTTCCATTATGCTATGACTAAGCCTTCAGGTGTCTCCATAAACTAATCATATACTGTAAAATGTATATAGAATGTCAGTATGATTGTTTTTTGCATGTTTTGAAATGGTTTTGAAAATATCAAACAAAGCACGTTATTGGTATTGCCAATATAGCTCTAAAATTGACGAGCAGTCTTTAAGGGAAATTAACAGATGATAGTTTTCTACCATATTAAACTACGATATATTCAGACATTTATCTATTAATAACATTATTATCAGCAATACAAATATCCAATACACACATTGTAATAAAACACACAGAAGATGTACTTTGTACAGTATTTAAAAATGTCTGCTTCTACGTCTTGGTAGCACCTCGACCCATGATGGACTTCTTAGTGTTTTTCTCAGGTTTCAAAATGATTGTATAACATTTTGGTCCAAACAACGCCAGCAAAATGCCAAAACTAGAAGCTAAAATAGCAAACACTTCCACCACATCTGCATATTTGCCTGGAGAGCTGATATATGCTGGGATGAAGGCTATCCACACAGCACAGAATATTAGCATGCTAAAAGTAATTAACTTGGCTTCATTGAAATTGTCTGGAAGATTCCTTACCATGAATGCTAGGATGAAACTGAGGAGTGCTAGAAAGCCAATATAACCTAGTAACACAGCAAAACCAACTATTGATCCAACACTGCACTCATAGACTATCTTTCAGAATAGTATTGTGTGTTTTGATGAGGGCTTGGTGAGGCAGACACAAGCCAGGCTATGCAGATTATTGCTTGTATTGAAGTAAGGACCAGAACAGTTCCTCTTTGCTGCATAGCACCAAACCACTTCATGATGTTGCCACCCCCAGGCTTGGAGGCCTTGAACACAGCCCAGACCACCATAGTCTTTACCAGGATACAGGAGACACACAGCACAAAGCTGATCCCAAATGCTGCATGCCTCATCTGGCAAGTCCAAAGTCTGGGACGGCCAATGAACAAGAGTGAGCACAAGAAACATAGTTTGAGTGAAAGCAAGAGTTGGAAGCTGAGTTCTGAGTTGTTGGCACGGACCATGGGCGTCTCTTTATGATAGATGAAGATCCCCAGGACAATGGCACAGACACATGTTCCCAGCAGTGACATGGTTGTCAAGGAGATTCCCAGGGCCTCATGGTAGGACAGGAACTCAATGATCTTAGGGACACAGTGGTCATTCTGGGGACTGGACCAGAAGCCCTCTGGACAACTGGTGCACTCTGTAGAGTCTAAAAAAAGAGGACAAGATTAAACTTTCAGACACGCATCTTCTTATAGCCTACTTTACATGGCTAGTAGCTCTACAATGAAAACCTACCAGTCTCATTGCTGAACTCTCCCTCAGAACAAGCAATGCAGTCAAAGCAGCAGACAGGTTCTCCTTTCCTCCTGGCCACACGGGTTCCAGGAGGACAGCTCTCACTGCACACTGACTGTGGAGGCTGCAGAGGAAAGTAAAAATGATCCGTTTTAAGTATAAATTACATTCACACCTTGAGCTTAGTGAAAAATAAAATAGAAATTACTTTTGCGGATTCAAAGTTCCACATGATTCTGTCTTCATCAAGGGAGATTTCCTCATCTCCGGAGGCTGTCTTCTTGACCACGCCTACATTGTGAAGCTTCGTGCTTCCATCGGGGAGCCACGCCCAGTTCACTATATCGATGATTGGTAAAGCGTCACCATTGTCATCAAATGATACAAGGTCACCATTAGATGTGGTGAAGTTGACATTTTCCAGGTAATGGAGAAGCTAAAAATGGTGCGTAGAATCACAGAGAGCAAGAGACTTAAAAGCATGCTTCCCTAGTTGGGCACAGGCAAGTCACACTGCATTTAGTGATTCTAGCAGTGTACAAGGTGCACAATAACCTGAGCTCGCATCCGGCTTTGTTAATTATTCTACTGTACTACTTTTCAATTGTCTCATTGTCATTCTACATTTGAAACAGCTATAATGTGATCTCACCAATAAATAATTTTAAATACAAGCTTAGAATTATGAAATTATGACCAAATCAAACAATATCACTTGTCTTAACATCTTCCACCCACCTGCCATGGCTGCATTGTGTGCAAACTGGCACAGCTGTGCCCAGGGAAAGGCCCTCTTCCTGGCACACACTGCAACAGGTCATGGAGGGCATGGGCCAGAGCATACACAGCCTTGTATCCGTTATAGTCCATCCTAAGGTCAGACCCATCCAACAGGGTAGTTTTCGCTGTTTGTAGGTCCTCTTGTCCACTGCACACCTTTCCACCAGCGTCCACCCACTCTGGTGGCAGGGGAGAAAATTTACACCGGAATGTCTGTTCCCAAAACCTTCTCACCTGAAAGAACACAGTGAATCCATAAGTGCACTAGTAAACATAACTGATTGATTGATTATTTACTTCAGTTGAATGAGCGGGGGCACAAGTTAAGTGATTGGTTTGTTGTCGTTGGCCGTCGACCATCTTTATCCTTAAGTATTGTTTGTCGAAACTCTTATCTCCTGGAGGTGTCAGGGTACTTGCTCTCTGCTCGTCCGCGCACAAGTAGGCCATTTATGTGCAAAGTGTGACTTCACACTCTACTGAGTGCTGATCTAGTTCACAGTTTGCAAATAGGCCACAGTGGCACAGCTATACAATGGTGTAAAAAGAATAATGCAAATGTCCTATGTCACATGTATTCAATTCATTGAGACATGCAATTACAAACATACACACATTTAAAATTAAATTAAACAAAATACGTACTATGTTATCCTCGTGGTTATTGTTAGGACGTATTTTTAACAAGAAGTCATTGTAACCTGGCATCTCTCCACGATGGACGGCAAAACCCAGGGTGCCTCTGAGGTACGGCAGGTAGTGAGGAGCCCTGAGACCTCCTCTCCACCAGCCTGAAGTGGCAGGAAAGATCCATAGCAGACCTGTCACATTCTGCTTAACCACCTGCAAAACAAATTAATACATTCACTTTTTTATATACAGTATACCCTATACCTCAGGAGGTGCTCACACTTTTTTGATTTGAGAGCTACTGTCGTCTCAACAAGATCTACTGTACACATTAAAAATGTGATTGTTCCATTACTGAAAATCCATTTCAAGGCCCCCTAGAAAGTTTGAGCTTTGAAATTGTGGTGATGGTTTAGTCTCTTGCACCCAAAACCCCCCAAAAATAACTTTTGTCCACAATTGTGAAAGAGAACTGCTAAAACATTGGTCAAAATAACAATAATTCTCAATTTTCTAATTGCATGGACACTTGAGAGACTACTGGTTGATCATGATCTACCTTTTGGGCAGCCCTGCTATACCTTTATATTGATCCCTGCTCTGTCCCTGCTCTTGAACCAAAGTTGCCATATGTGTCTTTGTATCAACAAACCTCATCCAAGACATTATGAATGTAGTTCCCATATCCAAACGCAACAACAACACGAGCTGTGGATGTCTTCATCACAGTGACAATCCTTTGGAGTTTCTCCAGGTCCTTGTGGAAGGGCAGAGCCTCTGAATAAGCCACACAACCCAGACCAGACTGGTCCAGGCCAGACTGGAATACTCTGGCGGCGTCACGGCCACCATCTTCATCGCTGAACAGCAGTCCTACCCAGGTCCACTGAAACCACCTGATAGTCTGGAGCATAGCTCGCACCTGAGTGGATGAAGAATGGACAGAGATGTGTTATATCATACACAGTACATGCAATGGGTTAGAAATGCCCAAAATCTCTGAATCGTGAGTTTAGACTTTATTCACATTTTTGTTTTTTACAGATGGGGGTCTACTTGCACAAATACATAGGGGCCCCTGGATTGCATCCTGCAACTAGTAACTACCATTATTTTCAAAGAAAACATGGCAGCAAACAACAACAAATCCATGGAAAAAAACCCTGATTTTAATTTCTAACCGATGTGATCACGTCAACGGTGCACCACAAATAATACGAACTATAAAAAACTAGGCCATGATATAATCAAATGAAATAGTGTGTTTTTAAATAATTGAACTTTATTCCTACAAATTCACGCTGCCCACAGGAAGGATTTGAGTGGCCCAACCTGAACAAGGAAGTGTTGGCTGAGGATTGGCGACTACTATGGTCACATACTGTATGCGTTCAGCAAGGTTAATATTTGAATACTGTTGAGTGCAGCTGTTACAATTCTAAACTTGCAATCACTTCAATCACTTCAGTCTAAATTGGTAACATAGAGACTAGTATTACCGGTACAATTTCAATTTTCTTTTTTTATGTCATATGTCCAATCTATTTCAATTTCGGTTCATTTTATTTACAGTGTCACAGGGTGACATGTGTTGAGCTTATGGATTGGATATTTCTTGCTACTTTTGCGTGATATCATGTGGAAACATAGTGGCGCTCTGGAGTGAGTGTGGAAATATAGTCATCCTCTGGAGAGAGTGAGGAAATATAGTGGCCCTCGATGTCCATCATGAAACTTGCCCGTCCGATGGGCTTGAGTATTTCAGGTTGTGAGACATGAAAGATAACAACACCTCTATTGTTATAGAAGTTCACCTGAAAGGCAAAATTTGGCATCATTCTGAAGAAGGATGGGAACCAAGTCCGTTCACAAGAACAAGGAGCGGTGTAACTTACCTGGAAAAACAGAATTAAAACAAGATTTGATTAAGACAATCAATCACCAGCTGCATTTATATTTTCTATGAGTCTGCTATAGATATATAGTGGTTTTATAACAGTTTTAGTGTTTTTTATAGCGGTTATAAATCAGTTGCCGACTGGTGAAGAATGGCCGTTTTACTGCCGGTCGCGAACGTTGGGCCAACAGCTGCGACCGTTCTTCACCCGTCGCTACTAAACGTAACCCTAACCCCTAACCCGAAACATAACCTCAGCAAAATCTGTATGCCTGAACCTAAACTTAATGCCCGACCATTGTGCCACCGGTCGATTGTAAAATAACAACTACCGTTGGGCCAACGGTCGCGACCGTTTTATAGCAGGGAGAGGGAACTTACCATGGGCACTCTGTACACACCTAATATTCTAGAGACAGCAATAGAACTTTCTGTGTTAGCAGGACCCACAATTGCAAGTACTGGAGGAGAGCCGACACAGCTCTGATCCAGTGTAAACTGCTCCTCTCTCCCACTGATCAGTAATGCTGCTGCACCAAAGGCAACTCCAGTGGTGAAACAGGTGTCATAGAAACTGTATCCCAGAGTCACATTGGGGAGCAGGCTGGGGCTGCTGTTGATCTCATGGATGGCAAAAGCTGTGATCTGGGCGGCTCTGAATACTCCAGTGGACAACCTAACACACACAATGATACTGTAATGTAAAAAAAAATCTTGAGACTGAAAATGATCTTTTGCAAATAAGCACTGAGCTAATTAAATGACCCCTGTGAAATCCTCAGGACTGAAATCAGTACCCAGTACTGAGAACTTTAATCCCTGGACAACCTAACACACACAATGATACTGTAACCTTGAATATCACTGCTGTCGGGCAGAAAGCTTGTATCTCCTTGGATATTCTTGTGTTTTGATGAGAGATGCCTTGCGAAGGAGTAGCCGTGAAAAGGAGAGTGGAGAATGGTTGAATATCCGTTTAGGAATTGCACTTAAACTTAAACTTGGTGTGTGTGTGTGTGTGTGTGTGTGTGTGTGTGTGTGTGTGTGGTGTGTGTGTGTGTGTGTGTGTGTGTGTGTGTGTGTGTGTGTGTGTGTGTTAGTTAGTTACAGGCAAGCATTACAGCCAATGCTAATGTTACGTGCTACAGCGTTAGACCACTGCTGTAGGTTTCCATAGTAATAAATGACTTAAATAAATAATACTTATGACTTAAATAATAAATAAATAATAACTACCGTAGTGCATTCAAATGCATGTTGTGACAAGGTTTCCACCTGACAGTCTGTTATCATTGTAAACTACACAAATCAACTAATCATGTCCCTATAAGACAAGGTGTTTGTTCTCTTGCTGGCTATTAGTGCTACTACCCACCAGCGGCAGGAGGCCTTCTGTTCCTTGGGCTGTGTGAAAGTCAGCTCAGGGTACACAGAGGATAGGTGGAATGGAATCAAACCACCCAGAATCACGTCTCCATCCTTGTACATTCTGTAGGGATTAAACGACGCCTGTGACTCACAAGAAGAGGAAGAGGAGGGAGACGAAGGAGAGAAGGAACAGAACAACAGCATCAAGTATGAAAACGGTTGTATGTCTAAAGAAGAAACCCTCATGACTGTCCTCCTCTCTCTCTGACAACCTCCCTCCTTCTCTAAAGGCTGCAGTGTCCAGTTGTTAGATCTTTTATACAGTGAGGTGTGGGCCCTGTGACACCTTATAGCATTACGTAATTATTCACAGCACCGATCTGGGCCTTTAGGCAGCACACACAGAGGCAGGGCATAACATACTACTAGCAGTGGAAAGTAACAAAGTAGATTTATTTAATATAAACTAGAACACTGTTGAGTTATTTGTACTTTAGCATTCATCATTTTAACTTTACGCCTCTACACCTCAGATC
The DNA here is from genome assembly GCA_039105355.1 of Benthosema pterotum. Classification (NCBI taxonomy): domain Eukaryota; kingdom Metazoa; phylum Chordata; class Actinopteri; order Myctophiformes; family Myctophidae; genus Benthosema; species Benthosema pterotum. The sequence goes on from CM076977.1 coordinate 25,699,301, forward strand.
CCAATTTCATACATTTATTTGGAAACACTAGTTACTAGTTTGTAAATGTACGTAGATACAAAACATACAATAACCACTGGCCATCAGCTATTATTCAAAATATTCAAAAGATTAAAAATATTACAAAAGATCAGTGGTACATTAGCAGCCAGTGTGTCAGGTTGGTGGTCAGTGGCAGATTGGCAGTCAGTAGTGGTCAATAACAAATTAATAGTCAATGGTGGTCCATGTCAGTGGCAGGTTAGTGGTTAGTGGTGGTCGGTGGTCAGTGGCAGGTTGGTGGTCAGTTGCACCAACCTGTTCAGCTCTGAAGTTGTCAGAGCAGTGTTCAGCCCCCCTGTGACCAACTCATCAGTTGGTCACTCTGCTGATTACCACTGAAATCTGAGGAAAAAACAAGAATAAAGCCCAAGATATCTGCAACTCACCAGTTGTGTCCCTTAGTTGAGTGATGTCATCTTGGCAGCACGCACACACGCACGAACACACATGCAACAATGATGTAATTTAATTAAGCCAGGCCTTAGAGGCAATTAAACATTGCAATAACACCAATTAAATATTGCCTGGTTCAATGCTTTGGCAAGTTAGCCGATTGTTTACTTGACAAGATTGTAAATAGTGTAAGTTTAACACCTTTAACTCGCTACCATTCTCTCTCCCATGACGTTAAGTTATACCTATCCTGTTAATAACCCTGCGTAGTATTACGCGGAAGCGGGGATCGAACCCGGGACGCTATGGTGCAAATCGTAGGAGCATCCCGGAAGGTTCATTAATATTCATGAGGTGCTGCTCCGAGCATCCAATCACGTTCACGCGAGGAGGCGGAACTTCCAAAATGCGGCGCTTGTTTATCTGCCGGCTACTACTAGTCGGGCGGGGCGAAGCATAGTTTTACTGAGGTTCTGTTTAGGGTTAGTTACCGCATAAAGCACCGTCTAACTCTAACCCTAACCTAACCCTAACCCTAAACATAACCCCAGTAAAACTAGGCTATGCCTAAACCTAAACCTAACCCTAAACTTAACCTCAGTAAACCTATGCCTAAACCTAACCTAACCCTAACCATAACCTCAGTAAAACTTCCTTCGCCCCGCCCGACTAGTAGTAGCCGGCAGATAAAACAAGCGCTGCATTTCGGAAGTTCCGCCTCCTCGCGTAAACGTGATTGGATGCTCGGAGCAGCACTTCATGAATATTAATGAACCTTCCGGGATGCTCCTACGATTTGCACCATAGCACCCGGACTCCCACTCGCCAGTCCAACGCACAACCAGTCGCGCAAATAGGGCTGAGCCCGCTTGGCGGAGCTGTTGTGCCTGGCTCATGGCTGGGTGCTACATTCACCCCCTTGATCTTTTGGAGTGTGTCCTCGCGCTTCACACTTCACACCGCGGACCGCCATACACAATGGAGCTGTCACGTTGTTGTGACATCACAACTGCCCATATTTGAGGAATATAGGAATAAATGACACGCAGAATTAGAGATACAGAAATGCCCATGGGCAATTGGGCATAAAGGAACACAGACGGATGGGTGTAACTAACCTGACTCCGGTTCGAACCCCGCAGCACATCTGGGTACGCGGAGTACCCAATAGAGAGGCTGCCGGAACAAGGACGGGCCTTGTAGACTAGCTAAGGCTGAGGCTGCACCACAGACACAACCTAACAGGACTACAATTCCAGATTAGGGTAGATTAAATTGTTTTAGAACAAAATATTTTTCGGGAAGTAGACCTTTTTTCCTTCTTGATCAACCACCCACGGACTGTACTACGATGCTGCACCATGGATAGCGGCACCTAATGTACCTCATTTCATATATCAGGTTTTCAAACGATGGTCCAGGAACCACCAGTGGTTCGCTTCCCAGACACCCGCATACACACACACCCACACCCAGGCAGGCAGGCAGGCAGGCAGGCAGGCAGGCAGGCAGGCAGGCAGGCAGGCAGGCACGCACGCACGCACGCACGCACGCACGCACGCACGCACACACACACACACACACACACACACACACACACACACACACACACACACACACACACACACACACACTATTTTAATAACGCAAAATAGATACATTACTGTAACCCAAATTAAATATCATATAGTCCAATGCCATGGCAAGTTAGCTGATCTGATTGTTTATTTGACTGTCAATTGTATAGGCTTAATGTCATTAGATAATATTAATAATATATATAATTGTAAAATAATATATATAATTGTAAAATGAGAACAACCTATTATGGCAAAATAAGGTTCAAGGTTCAAGGTTCAAGGTTTTTTATTTGTCACTCCAGTGTATGTCAGGACATATACAGGGATGAAATAGCGTTTCCATTTTCCACAGTGCAATAGACAAGACAGTGTAGTAAGACAGAAGTCAAGACAATAGACAGTGCAATAATCACGATAGTGCCACTGTGTGGTCAATTCAATGCACTGCACGTGTCAATGAACTGCATGTACCATGTCTTGTGATTGCATGGTAGTCTAGGAACAAAGAAAATGTATTTAGTTATCTTATTTTTTCAGATGCTACTGGAGTCTGGATATTACCATAACACTTTTGTGTCCATAAGCCTGTACCTTTTAAATAGCATAACCATGACTTCAAACATTCAATCGATTCTCAAATGGTTTGGTTTCCTATAAACGGCAGAGACATGAGCATATTTGTGTGCTTTGTGTGCAGATGTTTATATAAAGAATATATAATTAAGAGGATAATTATAATTGGTTTGTAATAAAACAAAGGCTGCACACATCCAGGTTTGTGCTGGTGCTGTACTAGGTACACATAGTCAAAATAAAAGAATTCCTCACAACAGCTGTGGCGCCACAGTGTTTATTGTGGAGCAACAGCTGTTGTGCGGATTTCTTGTTATTTTGACTTTGTAATAAAACAAACCATCTGTAAATCTGCCCAAATTTGAGTGAGTTATGAGTATTGTACTCTGACCTGATCTGTTGACAGCCATTTTCCCCCCAGCTATTTTCAAGGCCAGGGCACTTGGCTACTGTTAATCTAAATTGGGTCATTTTGGGGGTCGATAAAAAAAGAAAGAAAGAAGAAACAAAAGCAGCTCAGTTCAGATTTGGACTTTTAACACCCGTGACTTGTTCCAGTTGCCTGGTGAGCTGGTTCAGAGTCTCTTCGTTGTGGCTCTTGGTTTCCAGGAGCTCATAGCGTAAACTCGATATATCCTGTTTGATTTCCTTCAGCTCACCTGCAGGAAACATGGAAGTGAAACCGTAAAGAATAATGGTGACGCTGAGCAGGAATCTTGCACATTAGCCTATGACAATATTGGCCTCCTATATACAGTTTTAATGTTTGTTTTTTCAACAACAAAAACACCAATGAATGACAATGAAGAGAAATTCGAAGAGTAAGGATGGATCATGAAGGATCAACATATGAATGTCAGAAGTGGTTCTTTCTGTCATATATCCATATACTATTGATGACATCATGGTTCCCTTATTAATTGTGACAGAAGATCACCACCACTATGATAGGATTTCTGATTCACTATTATCCCTGATGTCATAGTGACCTGCGCGCAATATGGTCATAGTGTTGTCACGAGACCTGGGCACAATATGGAGACTTTACCATGTATGGGGATTTTTATTATCTTAGTGTTGTCACGAGAGCGGGGCAGAATGTATGGGGGGGCTTTCCCTGTGTATTTTGGTGACAAAAACGCAAGATTTCATTGTGCCCAGAATGTCTCCAGATGTCTTTATCACCCCTGTTGTGGGGTGATGAAGTGGGGTGATTTTAAGGGGTATGCCCACTGTACCTGGAAAAATGAATGAATATAATGCCACTCAAAATATTACAATAAGAATATAATGGCGCCTAAGTGTTTTAGTTCTTTAAGCCTACTAATTCTGCTGGGGGCCGATCTGGAATCCCCCGAATGAACCATGCGAATGCACCCCACTTTGAGAAGCAGGACTGTAATAGGAAATAAATTGCTTGGCTTACCCTCATTGACTTCAGCATTGTCCTTATCAGTCTGTGCTTTTATGATGTATCTTTTTATGAGGCGATTCATGATCCTCTGTTAGGAGCGATAAAAATAATCAAGATCATTTGGAGCGATGAGGTGATTCCAGTTCTCTCCAAATGCAAAATAAGCAAATCTATCAGTGCATAATATAAGGTACAGCCTGCAATTGAAAACCTCATTAAATTCACACACTGGCAGTAGTCTGTCATGTTAAAGGGATGACTGCCTTATTGCTTTGCTGACCAACTGTATATAGCCTTAAAAAGATTACATAAACATACTGTATACAGTTTATTTAAAATATGTTTATACAAAAAATACATTTACTTGGTGATGCGATGAAGGACAAGTTGATGCTCCGACACTTGTATCTTCCTTCCGACTCAACTAAGATGAGACATAATTCAAATTAGTAATAGTAATATTAGTAGGAGTTTTCAGTTAGTTATAATGATGATGATGATGATGACAATGATAACAACAACTAGAAAAGCACAGCATGCTTGTGTGCAAGCATTGCAAGCACTACTAGTAGCTATTGTCTATTAGAACTGCTATTGTAAAACTGGGTCAGGAAGTGAATTATCACTATGTAACAGGTCCTGCCAACGTATTTAATTCACTCAAACGATGATGATCACAATGTTTTGAGAAATGAGGCACACATCAAGTTTATTTTGACACACAAAGAAGAATCTGAGATATTACAGCATTAGGCAGTGGATTTTTCACTTTTTATCGCACCCAAAGCAGGGCGTTATTAGCGGGATGGGGAAGGCAATGATATGTATAAACATGACTTTGATTGTGACTGTCACTAACAGGGTCTATTAGAGTAACATTAAAAGGGAATTCCACCCATTTTCTTTTTTCTTTTTTTCAGGTCTGAAAGAAAAATGAACATGGTGAAATACATCTTGATGATGTCGTAGGATATATTTCACCATGTTAATGATTTTTTCAGACCTCCATTTTTAGGAAATACAGATTTGAGGGAACTTTTTATCTTGTCCACACAACATCTCTATGATGTCATCAGATATATTTCACCATGTTAATGATTTTTTCAGATTTCCATTTTTAGGAAATACAGAATTGGGGGAACTTTTTTTTTCTATCTTGTCCACACAACATCTCTAAGGTATAATAATGACATATTAAAATGTTGAAAATGGGTGGAGTTCCCCTTTAACTCCATAGACACATACATCACAGAAAAGGTACACAAACCACAGCTCTCCCATCTTTAAATGGACACAGAGTTGTAGTGATCTGACCTTGTCCAGCTCTGTGTGGTCGGGCGTGTTACTGCGGCTGCTGGGTGGCAGCTCACACAGCAGGCTCCTGGTCTTCAGCAGGAGTCCAACCACAGCCCTGGGACTGGGCAGGAGGTTGAACGGTACAGGCAGCGTTCCACCGCGCTCAAAGTACGAGAACCACAGTTTAGCTCTGGCAAACTTCCACTCCACGTCTGCATCGTCCTGTGTCACAGACACACAGTTTTATTTATTATTATTATTACTGCGTCACATAAAAGCATCAAGTAGCAAATCTGTACGGTGTACGCACATCTGTTTTACTATCTGGTAAAATAAATACATAAGCAGACAGCTGGTTCACACTTAGGTCTTTACTATGTTTGAATTTGAATCCTGAGAAGTAACTGTTATGGACGTATCAGGTTTCCACTTGATAAAGACGATTACTTCTACCTACCTACCGACCTACCTCCCTAACTAACTACATTCCCTACCTAAAAGTCCACACATCAATAATATCGCCGTCCTTCATGTCAAGCTGAACGGGGGTCTGACTGTGTGTGATCTCGTTGCCATTGAACAAGGCTGCCATCTTGGGCCATGGTGTGGCGCTACTGTACGTGTCCAACGTGTACTGATGGATCACAGGGCCCAAGGCTGAGTCTCTGTGTAGGGAGTAGGTCCGCATCTGGTTCGCCTCGTTCTGGATGTGAATGCTGATGGCGGCTTGGTCGCTGATGGCGGCCTGGTTGCTGATGGCAGCCTGGTCGCTTCTTGTGGCAACGAGACAGTCTATGACATCGGTGGAACAGAGGCCGAGCTCTTTGGGCGTGGAGTCGGTGGGAAGCTCTTGGCCGTCCCTCAGTAACCGGATGTGCGAAGGCAAGACGTTGAGCTGGACGGACAGCTCTTCCACCACCTTGGCTAACGGCAAAGAACGACGCACCGTGACCTTGTGCAGGATGGGGCTTATTTTTATGTTCGCCTCATCGATTTTGTTGTTGTCCTTAGTCCATCCGTCCGCCAGTGGGGTGGGGACACTGTCATGTCGCCTGGCTCCTTGGAGGAGTGAGCCCAATGTGGTTCTGTGGTTCGCCTCGTCGATGCTCCTCTGGTGGTTCCCCCACGTCGATCCCATGGTGGAACTCATTGTTGGTGGTGGTGGTGGCGTAGGGGCAGAATGAGTGCTTAACGATTGGTCACTCTTCCGCAGCACTTTGTTCATTGAGAATGCCGTGGTGGTGTCGGCGGAGCTCTTGCTCGGCACTGTGGACTTGGCCGACGGAGTGTGGTGGTCACCTGCAGCCTTGTAGTCACTAGCCAGCATAGCAGTGGGCAACGCGTCTTGGAGGCGCAGAGAGTGGGACACCTTGTTCGAGTACACCGGCATGGGGGTAACGGTTGAAGGGTCAAGAAGGCGCCGCCGCTTGGGTGGGGTTACGTCGACATCGCTGTCACTAGTGTCAGACATAGCGAGACGGAGCAGGTGAGTCTACGCCAAAGAGCAATGCAAAATATGCAAATAGAGGTCACCAAGTGGATACTGTTAAAGCCCTTTGAAGATGCAGGGAAACGCTCTGATGGGAAAAAGGTTCAGGATTGAGTTGTAAACGTCGACTGCTCGAGATCCTTTGTTGTGTTGTGGAACCACAGATGGACTGCTTTTAATTGTTCAGTGTTGTGTTCTGTGAGGTCACACTGAGTCATTCATGTCCAAATATAGAGTTTATAACCTAACCCTTATGACATCGGATACAGACATCTGATGCAGACATCTCCATGTATGGGCACAAAAGTGACTGAATGTGGGCATGAGTGAGGTATCTGGCAGCCAATGAGAGTGAGGGGAGTTGACATGGAGAGACTGCTGATTTAAAAGATCAGAATGAATTACTGATAGAAAATAAGAGGGGGATTATATAACAGACCTGCCCTCCATAATTGATACATGTACTGAATTATGTTATTGGGCTGGTAGAGGGTGAATAGATATCCTACCTCGATCTCCTGAAAGGAGCTGTTGAACATGGCGATAAGCATGTTGAGCAGGACAATCACCATGATGATGTTGTACACTCCGTACAGAACATAGCCAATGTTTTCTATGAACTTGTGGTCCGTTTTCAGGACCACTGACTTCACTTCGGACAGGCCAAATATGGCCCAAAACAACGTCTTGAAGCTCTCTTCGACCCTGTTGGGAAAGGACAACAAGAAATGGCCAGATGAAGATGGATTGAATATCCGTTGGGGCATTGTTGTGAAATATGCAAACGCTGATGATTTGTAATATTGCTGTATATAGTATCTCTGGTGTGGATACTCCAATCATACCAGGTCCAATTATTTATTCAGGATTTGAGTCATGGGCCACCACTTAGTCCATGGCTCAATTCCAGGCTGGATTTCAGAAACAAAACAGGCAAACAAACAGATCCAAATGACCAGATGGTGAATATTTAACTCTTGAGAGCGTAAAAATGAAATTTCCACGATCTCAAAGAGATACATCTGGTTAACCATTTTCCATTTAGCTGGGGACCACCTGTTGAAAACCCCTCGTTTATATATCAATATAAGGAAAATTATGTGTATCAACTGGGGAAGCGATTACAATGTTTTTTGCATGCTCAATTAATAATGCATTCCAGTAACATGACATTTATTAATGTAAAACAACTACATCTCCTAGAACAAATAACATATTCTTTAAGACTTCAGATGGAGTTGGGTACAAGAAGATGGGAGAAATGGTCATTTTGATATGTACTTAACTCATTGACCGCTAGGGGGACCTTCTTTGTTTCCTCTCCATTGCCGTGGCTCAAACCAGTTCGATCGGTAAAAAAGCCCTTATTTTGAAGCTCAGATCTCCTAAACAGGATGTGCTGTTTCTGTTATGCTGTGTCTGTTGTCTTGCCTAATCGATCATCTGGCGATCTGCCCATATACATCCGGGTCACAAGTCAGGAAGAGCCGTGTAGCGCTAGTTGATTCACCAGTGCGACAACCCCATTCAGAGCGAAAACACAGGAGAGCCGTTTGAATGCATTGGATTGAATGGGAGTGAATGGGACAAAAAAAAGAGAGTTGTCGCTCAATTCTGTTCCAAATGAAAGCGAGCAACGGGATCATCATCAGACGATGCGCTGGGACTAATAGTTGGATTAAAGAATGAAATCTACATCTCGTCGTGATACGAGCCGTCCGCGTGACTGGCGGAGGGACTCCACGGGTGGTCCACGAGCAGCTCGAGAACGGCGCTTTAAGAATTAATTAGACATGTCTGCAGAGTGAATCTGGCTGGTGTCTTTCCTTGTGATGATGATAATTTTAAAGATTCCATTACGGCACTCACGTGGTGAAGGCGTCGTTGTGCTTGGCTCCCAGGTAGTAGGAGTACAGGTTGAACATGCCTATCATGAAGGCCACGAACACCGTGATGAAGATCACCATGAACTTGAAGATGTCCTTCACGGTCCTGCCCAGGGAGATCTGCAGCGGGCCGAAGCTCTCGTTGGCCGGCAGGATGTAGGCGATGCGAGAGAAGCTCAGCACCACGGCCACGGCGTACAGGCCCTCTGAGACCAGCTGGGGGTCCGACGGCATCCAGTGGATGCGGGCTGAAACACGTCAGGTTGTTTTCATTTATTCTTTAAGGTTTTATGACCTCAATGAAATTACACTCACACAAGATGAAATTCGATGTATAGTACAAATCAGATCAGCCTTACTCCACACAAGTTAAAAAATGTAATTATGCAGAATGTCATCTGGGCCAGAATGTCTCATTTTAGTTCAAATGCATATTTTAGTTGCTATTTGAAAATAGCAGGTCTACACAAGCTCACAATGCGATGGTAGATTGTTTCAAATGGCCAAGATGTACAGTATATGTACAATGGACTGAAGTGACTAATGTACATTGTGTACAAAAAAATAGTCAAAAAATAGGGAAAGTAGTAACAGAAATGTTTAAATAAATCTAGTGGAGTAAAAGTACAATATTTTGATCTGAGATGTAGTGGAGTAGTAGTAAAAATATTAGAGTACAAATACCTCGAAATGGTACTTATGTACAGCACTACTTACAGTTGTAAATAAATGGACTGCTGCCTCAAGGTATGAATGGATGAAGGGCTGAAGCTTGCACTCACCCAGCTGAAAGTACTGGATGTGAGATGGCAGGGTGATGTTGGCTAGGTCAGTGTAGTATCGGTCAACATAGCACTGGGCTGAGTGTGCATGCCAGAAGGCCATCAGTCTGGCCATGAAGGAAGTCACAAAAATAGCCTGGATGCCAAAATCGAGCAGGTTCCACGGTTCTGACAGATACTCCCGGATGTCCTGGGACCAGATGTTCTGACAGCCTGCCCATATCTTCCCTGTGTAACAAGAACAAGAATCACGTCACACGAATGACGCCCACTTTGGCTTCAGTGAGAGTCTGGCAAGGTGAGACTATTGCAGTGCATACGACCTATGATCCAGGATATGATGAGGACCTCCATCCAGGTGAAGGCTGTGGTCTTCATGCGGAACAGCTGCGCAGGGTAGTCGTGGCTGGTCATGTTGGGCAGCAGCGTCGTGCCGGTGAAGCGGTCGGCCGCGTTCAGAACCAGCAGGCACAGGAACATCATGAACGACGCTGCGTGGACCACAAACTTCAAGAATGGTCCTCGCATGACTCTGCCGATCTGAGGTGAGGGGCCAAAGAGCAGTGGCAATAAAGATTAAAAACGAGACAAAAATACTTTAAGCCCTGTAACATGTCACGCATTGCAGCACATTAATAGCTTGTTATATCTACTGTATATGTTCAACAAACTTATATTGCTTTTCGCCTGCTTTTTTCCCATCCCATGTTCCATGGGTTATATTTCCCCACATTAGGGTTCTTCTAAGTGGGTTGTGAGTGGGGACCATAGAAACCAGCGTATAGATATAACCCACAGAACAAGCAGTAGAATCTGGGGTAGATACTGTAGAACCCACAGAACATAGAACCTGGGAAACATACCGTACAGTAGAACAGAGGTAGAAACCTATACAGTTCAGTGGTAGTTGCTACATTACACTAACCTTACAGTTGGGTGCTATGTGGTACATTGCACTAACCTTACAGTTGGGTGCTATGTGGTACATTGCACTAACCTTACAGTTGGGTGCTATGAGGTACATTACACTAACCTTACAGTTGGGTGCTATGCGGTACATTGCACTAACCTTACAGTTGGGTGCTATGAGGTACATTGCACTAACCTTACAGTTGGGTGCTATGAGGTACATTACACTAACCTTACAGTTGGGTGCTATGCGGTACATTGCACTAACCTTACAGTTGGGTGCTATGCGGTACATTGCACTAACCTTACAGTTGGGTGCTATGCGGTACATTGCACTAACCTTACAGTTGGGTGCTATGTGGTACATTACACTAACCTTACAGTTGGGTGCTATGCGGTACAGCAAGGCCAATACGGGCAGACCCGTGGCCACACATAGAACCAGGAGAAGCTTGATGGCTGTGCTCTGCTGTCTCAGTCCAGACAGGTTCTCGTACCAGATGGACAGGAGCTGCTGCTGGCAGTTGGGGTGTGCGACAAACTAGCAGCATGCCGCATGCGTGCGCGTGTTTGTGTTCAGAGAGGAGTAAACAGAATTATGAAATTCAGTTTGTCAAACGGACTGATAGACAACGATAATGATGTAGTTGTGTCTCTAGTGTCTCTTTACCTTCTTCAGCTCGTATTTGATGGCCAGCTTCAGCCTGATGAGGCTCTGTCTGTCTGAGGGTGCACAGTCTGTGTCCCAGGCTTCAGTGTCACCGTTCAGTATGGCCTCCACCTCCTCTGTGTTACGGCACAGGTCCAGCAGGCCCACCACAAAGTCTTTACACTGCATGGACAGTCTCTTGTAATCGTTCTGTAAGGCACAAAAACAAAAGAAAATGGAGAAAAATATGTGGGGCTTATGTGGATTTTTTATTATTATTGTTACCCTTATTATTATTTATTAGGGATGCACCGAAAGGGAAAATCTTGGGCGAAACCGAATCATGAATATATGAAACAGGAAACGGAATGGGCGAATATTATTCATATTATTACATAACATTATCATCCTATCATTTCTGTCATGGGAGTACTCTTAAAAGCTACCTGATTATGGCAAAAGACTTAATTTTGGCAAAACGTAAGTAAATAATAATCACTGTTATGGGTCCATAAAACATTTATACTACACTTTTGAATGCATTAATTGCATACACTATTCAGTGATATATTTTCTGCCAATTTGGGCCGAGACCAAATATACTTTTTGGCTAGAGGACCCACATCCTACAGTACATCCAATCAGCACAAAGATGGGCATTCATCCAAACATGATCAGGCGAGCCTTGCTGAGTGTGCTGTTGGCCTGTTCGCGCCCTTCGGCTGTAGAGTGCATGTGCACATCTTCTCATGGGGTGAACAGTTTTTTCTTTTTTCCCTCCCACAAATCACCCAAATGACTGAACATGCCTACCTTGAACTCTTTCTCGGTGTTGGCCAGCACTGCCAGCTCATTGCTCAGCTCCAGCGCTGCCATCACAGGGTCCCTGTGGGACAGGGACAGATACGCCGGGGTGGCCAAGCCTTTGTAGGCGTTGATGCGGGACTGTGAGTGGCTGAAGGAGTCCAGCCTCTGCTGGTCGCTGCAGGCGCCGCACTGGCAGAAGTAGTCGTGGGGCCTCTGGATGCAGGCGCCCCGCAGCAGCAGCGTGTGGACGATCTCGTACTCATGGCACTGCGAGGCCAGGATGATGGGCGTGATGTCGCGGGAGAAGCGCGTGCCGTCCTCGTCGTAGGCGAAGAAGTCGTCGTCATCGTCGTGCGTGGCCGCCCCTGCGCCGTGACCGAGGCCGAGGCCGGGGCTGGGGGTGGCCAGCCTCTGGCCGTCCGCAAACGCCTCGTGGCCCAGCAGGGCCTCCACGATGCGGACGTAGCCCTTACTGATGGACAGGAGCAGAGCGTCTCCTACCCTGGCCAGGTTGGGTCTCCTCAGCAGGAGCCTGGTCACCTCCAGGTGCTCATTGGCCACCGTCAGCTTCATGCACAAACAAACATGTGGGAAAATAAAATATAATATAAAATAAAGTGATTCATAAAAAATGTGCCCAAATCCAGTTACAGGGACACGTCTGTTCAGTGATTAGGTGATTCAGCAGCACAGTAACACATAAAGACGCCTTTTCCAAAATTGAATTTTCATCATAGACTTTTTAAAAAGTATGTTTGGAGTGTTTTTGTGTGTTTTGCTTGCCATATCATATAGGACGTTTAATGGAAATGAATTCATTGTTGATATCCCAAGTTGACATGGAATTTAAACAAGCCTGGTTTTATCTATCAATATCTATCTATAATTTATCAATATTATTATAATCATATCATGTCATGTGGAATACTATAGAAGTGTTAACCTGCAGAGCGTTCAGGCCCATGTAGTTGACACAGTTGACGTCCAGGTGGGCCAAGGCGGGGTCCTCCAGCATCCTCTTCACCTCGGGAGCGTTGCCGTACTCTGCGGCTTCCAGAAACATCTCTTCAGCAGCGGAGAGGGTGCAGGACTGAGCACAGAACATGGAGCCAGCTCCCCGTGCAGCCTGCCTGTGGGCTTTGGTCTTGGTGTGTCGAGGCATCGTGGCAGTGCTTCTCGTCATGCACTGGCTCGGCACGCTGCGCACAAATAGTAGGCATGTTAAAGAAACCCATTTGGATCACCTGAGGCTGACAATTACCTTCTAAATCAGTAGTAAACGCATTTGTATGTATTTGTGTGTGGGGAGTTGGATTACTATGTTGTGTTTTACAGAGAAATAGAAACATACTGTATAACATTGTATTTGTAAAGTCAATTCTTCCTGAGGGTAATACACACATACCCCGGTGCAGCTGCACACAGTGGACTATATGCACAATACGGCCATGGGTATGACTAAGCACATTGGCGAGAGTTGTCCTCTTCACTGCCCTTCACACAGCCACTTAAAATTCTCCCAGGGAGGCCAGCTGCTTTCTGCGAAGTATAATTGATTAGACTAGTAGTATCCATGCACAATTATGATCACTACATAATTGATCACTACATAATAGGAACACTACAATAAGCTCTGGAGGTGGACACACTGTTTTGTGAAATTTAAAACTGAGGTTCATGTTTTGTTTTATTGCCCTAAATATGCTGATATAAAAGTGGTATTTGTTAGTAAAATGGCTTCTATTTGTGGTGATTTCATTGAGCGGGTAGTCCTTAAATAAGCTTTTGTTGTGCCAAATTGTTTTTGTCAAGCTTGGCTGAGAGAGCTGACAGAGCACTGTTCATCTGAGAGTGAATATACTATAATACTGTATACTCTAGCTGTGACCATAGCATGATGTCTTATATGGGGGTTGTTGGCTTGAGCTCTTTATGTGCACAGCCAGAAATAAAAAAACAATATTAATCAATCAATCCTGTGATTGAGAGGGTAAATGTAAATGTAGGAAAATGTATTTTCAGGTATTAGGAGCCGAATGAGCCAACGTAATAGCCAACTTTATTTGGCTATTACGTTTTGGCGAGCTTGCACATGGAAATGTCCCACTGTCTTTGTCTATGTACTGAGAGAGCCCTGGTTTGTAATTAATGTTTATGTTATGAATAAAAATTAGACAACAGTGGCCTAAGCAGTAATTTTAAATTGACAGCTGGTCTGAGCAAAATCTTGACACTCACTGGGAGTTGTGACACCTCCCACTGCCTTATCGTCTGCTCTCTCTCATTATGAATGTGGCTTTTTTTTTTCTTCTCATCTTTCTGCTTGATGGGGAACTTTGGGTTGGTTGGAACAGTGGTTACCAAACATCTTAGGTCAAGACGCAAAATATATAGACATTTGCCTACTCAAACTACTGTAAATCTATACAAGTGCAAATCTACAGGCACACAACGCGCCACCTTGTGCTACTGTGAGGAATTGCAGAACAGATTGGCCATTTGCACTACTTCTTAAACACATTTTTTTCTAATTTATGAAATGTTATAGATTATATATTCATGGCATGACTGTTAGCTTAGCTATAGCATCATCATTGCTGTCAAGTGGAACAGCGCGTCATGTCACACCACAGTGTGAGCTTGTAGATCTGCTATTTTCACTACATTTGTTACTGTATGTATTATATATTGGAATTATAGTATATATGCCATGGACGGTAGACTATATAGAAGTGGTATATATTATGCGATACAGTAAAGGTATGTGATCTTGTCTTATCTCTATTTTGTTGCAACTGTTGGAGTTGGAACCACTTGTGTGCTTCACCACTTAGAGTCAAAGTAATAATACATATATATCAAATTGCTTCCTGCACAGTAATTGTGTTTGAATAACATGGTTAATAGCATGGGGTGATATACAGTAGTAACAGGGTAATACTATTGCTTCCGGATGAGCGGACAGGCGCTGGACCTTTCATTCAATCATCATTCGTGTTAAGCAGATTTGAAACAAATGAGCAACACGCTGATGAAGTCAAGCCTTAATCTGCTGTCTCTGTGTATGCATCCGTTTTTACTTGCACCTGTCTGTATACACCACTGAACAATATGACACATGCACACACAAAGAACACATCTACTGTACATAGATTATTTAAAATACTTTATCCATAAAATACTTCATCCATGTCTGTCTTTCTTTCTTTCTTTCTTTCTTTCTGTCCGCTTCCCCACTCCATCCCTCCATCATAAAAAATAAGAGAATAAGAAAGAGAGAAAAAAGAAACAGTACAACATCAGCAAGGCATATGCTACAGTGTATAATTTAATGAAGGCATGTACATGCTGAAATATTTTTAACACAATTGTATTTGCTTATCTTTATCAGCTTTCATGTGATTATGATCTATTTAAGAAAACTCCTAACATCAGCCTTTCTCAGCAAACAGGTTTCCTCTACCACTACTACTACCTTACAGCTATCATAAACAAAATGTGATGAAGGCATGTGTTCAACTGACCTTGAAGATGCGTGTACACAGACACACGCGTACAGTATGGTCCTCCCAGGGAGTCAATGCTGAGAAAGCTCCGTCCACAAAACGGGTCCTTCACCTCAACAAAACAAACACAAAAAACAGAGGTGAATCGGTGACGGTATTATCCTGTACACTCCCCCCTTGCACGTCATGTGTATCACCATTATGGCAGTGACGCTCCTGCCTCCTTGCACATGCAGGTCATGGTGGGCAGCTGGTGGCTGGTACTGTATAATAACAAGCCTGTTTGGGAATCGGAAGTCCAAGCTGGTGCCAAAGTGTCTTTATAATACCCCCCCCCCCCCCCCCCCCCCCCCCCCCCCCTATATAAACCCATATACATAGAAGATAGTACAGTTGGAACATATTATTAATATGGGTAATAATAGTAATAATAACAGGATAATAATAATAATAAGGGTAATAAGGGTAATTATAATAAGGGTAATAATATAATAATAATCAAATACTAATAGTTGAAAATAACTCAACAATAACATGCCAGGACAAATGGACACATTTTCCATGTAATTTTCCTGCAATGAATGAGTGAGACCACTGTTGTTAATTCACAACAGTGCGGGTTCAGAACGGGTTCTGAACTTAACCAGTCCCCAACCGGTGGAAAGGGGGTCTCTGAGGGCGGTTTTTAAGTTTTTAATCCAGAGGCAGGTGAGATGAGAGACGCAACTCCAGCAACTTGGGGATTAGTCTGCTCATCACAATTGCTGGATCCCCTGTGTGTCCTTATAAAACCAAGTACTACTATCCCACATCTCAGCCAGGTCAGCTGGCTAGCTGCTTTTGCGACTCTGCATCTACAGTAACTACAGGTCTAGAGGTGACCAAGTCCTTTCAGTGACCGGACCCGACCCCTGGGAAAGTCTGGCCTTGCGGCTTAGGTCTGTGCGCTCCTTCAGAGCTTTTTATTTTTCTTATAAACTATGTTTTCTTTTCTCCATGGCATTTAACTCTATTTGATTCTGAACTGCAATTTTATTTGTTTGTTTGTTTGATTGAATTATGACTGTGTAATTGTATGCTCTTTTGTTTGTGTTGCTATACCATGCATTTTGTTTTTCTTCTTTTACCTGTTGTACACCACTTTGGTAAGGCTTGACATTTGGTCTCTGCACATGTGCTTTATAAATAAAGTTTGATTTGATTTGATGGCTGCTGAAATGGTCGTCAATCTTCCTATTGTATTCTCCCTGGTATTCTTCTGCTCCCACAGCTCTCCTGATGCCCCTGACTGGCAAACATTTTTGTGTTAAGCGTGCACATGTGTGTGCATGCGTGTGTGCGCGCGCGCGCGCGCGTGTGTGTATATGAAAGCATGGGAAACAATCATGGAAAAAGGAGATTTACATAAATCCTCTCAACTGACATACTCTAATGTAGCTGCCACTGAAATCAATAGACTAGGGGTATGGCCCTTTACCTGAGGATAATCCAGGTGGGCCAGGTATATTTTATATGTTAATACATAATAATTATGCTTACACATTTCACAATATTGACATTTTTGTCTTATACGGTATGGTATGCCTGTGTTTACCATGATCAACAGTTATATATTAATCCATTTTGAATATGCTATTTAGATGGCACAAGGATCCTAAAAAATGAATGATTAATACATTTTGCAAATTTTGACTGGCCTATAGACTTTATAGGACAGGAGCCTATCTCCGGTTTCTGTACCATGACAAGAAAGTTTTGTATCATATACTGTATACCAGTAATGAAATATTAATGAATCATCATTTTTCTGATTCTTGGCTTATAATTATTTTAAGTCTCTATGAGGAACACAGATTTGGGTGTACAGAGCCTATTGCCTCGTTTTTTCACTGTCACTTTATGACTCCAGCACTTCACTAGAGCATTTGCAGCAGATGAGCAGTGTTTTTTCTACATTTTAAATCTCTATGAGTATCACACAGACTGCGGTTTTGGGTTATATTCCCTATTAAAGACTGAACTCCACAGTTTGTTTAATTTCTGATCTGTGCAAAGGTTGATTAATAATATTAGTTATGCCTAAGAAGAGCTGACATCAAACAGCAGGGGGTGCCAAAAGACCTTGAATAAACAGCAAAGCAACATGATTTTTGTTGGTGTGCAGTCAGGCTTGGGCACACTTGCAAAGCCTAAAGAAAAAAAAAAAACTCAAGCTCTGTGTCACGTGAGGGTTTTTTGTCTGTCAAAGTGACTTCAAGATCGGTGTCTACAGCAGTTTAGAGCAGGGGTTTTCAACTGGTTGTGAACCAGGGACCACCACACTGAGTAAGAATCAACCTCCAAAGTTATGCATATTCCATTCTGTTACGTATTAAAACTCATGTTAAGAGATATAGAGTACATTACAGAGTACTACATTAGTATATGGGCACATGATTTCTAGAGAATGATGACTCAGTCCATCAGACTTCTCAGTACTTCCATGGAACATTACACAAAGCATTAGTGTGCTGTTCCATGGAAGAAAATACAAAATACAAAATCACTTTGCTACATTACAAAATGCATGTTCACGCACCACCAGTGGTCCACGGATCACCTGTTGAACAACCCTGGTCTAGAGGACCAGGTTCTCTAGCCTGATTGGCTAAAGCAGGGGTTTTCAACAGGTTGTCCAGTGAAGGTAATGCATGTGGCCCATAACCATGCATACATTACATTACATTGCAGTTGCAATCAATATAACTGACATTTCAAGATTTTACCACCCACCACGCACATATCTCCCCACCCAACACAACAGTAGTCCCCAGGTTGAGTCTTAGTCAGGGTAGTGGTCCCTAGTTCATAGTTGAAAACCCTCGGCTGAGGACTAGGTCCTCGAGCCAATCAAGACTAGATCCTTTAGTTTCTGAGGGCAGTCATAGTCAGGTTTCACCTGACGAATGACAACACAGTAGGCTTTAGGCTTATTGTCGAAAACTATGAAAATCAATGTTTTTTGACAGTGAAAGAAATTACATACTATCATGAAACATACTATGGTAGGCCTATGTAATTTTACATGATTTTCGTCTACTGTACTATAGTATAGTATAGTATAGTATAGTATAGTATAGTATAGTATAGTATAGTATAGTATAGTATAGTATAGTATAGTATAGTATAGTATAGTAAAGTACTTTGTTTTTCATAGTTCAATGTTTCTGATGATAATAAACCATGTCATGTTGACATACTGTGTACTTTTTTCTTGGTTTTCATTCGAATTTTAATCATGGTTTGACTGTCCAACTTCAGCAGGACATTGTCTCCAGGTTGTGTCACAAGTCACTCACGTCCCACGAGTAGCATCTTTGCCCACCCGACTCTGTAGCCAAGCGGTACATGTCCCTCACCCTCACTGTCTCCTGTTGAAGTGGAGGAAGCAAGGCCTGTTTCCGTTTGGCCTCTGCATCTGATGAGGTCTGTATCAGGCCACCTGGGGACCACATTCTTCTTGAGTGATGGGTTAGTGGTTTTGAGCTTACGTCCCATGAGTACCTCTGCTACAGGGCTTACCCCTGCTGAAGCCAGTGTTGCTCTGCAGCACATCAACGCTAACACTGGCTTGTCTTGTTTGAGTATGCAGTTAGCCAATTTCACAATGCGCTCCACTTGACCGCTACCCTGTGGGTTGTGGGCACTGTATGCGATGTGCTCAGTATCATATTGTCTGCAAATGTCTCATTAATGTAACAAGCACCATTATCGCTCTGGATTTGCTCGGGGGGTTGCTTTCAGTATAACTTGTTGTTGCTCTGTCTGATACCATAGAATAGTGTTTGCCTAACACACACTGCAGACAGCCAAATGTTCACACAAGTTTAAATGCTAACCTTTGCCACAGACATTCAGACAAGGGTGTAGGTTGCTGTGGCAAAAGTGACATAATGTTTCCACCCTCTGCTTGATATCTGCTGATATTTTTGGGCCGCCACAGTCTCTTGGGCTCTTTCCCTGCGTCGGATTTGATGGCTGTCAAGCATGTGTTCCAGCATCTCTTGTCTCATGGACTGTGGAATCACAATGTGACATGCTAATGTAACTGCAGGCATTAGGATGGATTACACCATTACCACTTTTTTTCTGCAGAACTTGGTAAAATTGACAACAAGGTTCACTTTTTGTTTTGTTTACCTAAATATGATGACATAAGGGAAACTTTGATTATTAACATGTGTACTACCTGGGGGATTAATGGCTGAAAAAATTGAGATACTGTATGTTTTGCCAGAGGGACTTACTGTATGTTGTGGCAGAGTTTATTTGTCAAGCTTGGGAAAGTACTCTGTAACTCTGGGCTGCAATGTAATGTAATGGATTATGAATATGCTGTAATGCATGCATGCTGTAAATGCAATTGTGAAATGCTCTCTTTTAAGCCCATGAGGGTTGGACACACAATAGAGTGCAGACACAAAAATAAATAAACATCACCATGCCCTCAAGTCCTCAAGTGCTAACCTGGACTTCTCCGTCTTTGCCCGCACAACTTTGTAGCCGACCGGTACCTGGAGAACCTCCGGCGGTTGCTCAACGTTGAACTTTTCCAGTGGATTAAACTTCACCATTACATCGGTTTCTTGCTCGTAAAGACTTATGCAAAGTCAGTAGCTGTGGAGACCAAGACGACCAGGATAATTAGAACACTAATGATAAATAATAATGGAAGGTCTGTCCTTTATAAACATGGAAAAAGTATTTCATGGTTTTTCATTTTAAAAAACAACATACCAAATACACAGGATATTATGTTGATTATACAGATTGTATAATCTGTATGTTACATATTGTACGTTGTATACATACAGACATACATGGTTGTATACATACAGACATACAGTACATGGCATGTAGACAGAGATCAGAGGCCCAGGCCTAGGCCTGACAGTGTGTCAATGGTTTGAGTCCCAATCCCGACAACCTTTTCTGCCTCCCTCGATCTCTCAATTAAGGCAGAAAGCCCTCCAAAAATATCTTACCTTACCTTCATAAAAGTTACAAAATTAACTTCCAGGTAATACAATTATGATTATGTCAATAACACGCACACGCACACGCGCACACACACACACACACACACACACACACACACACACACACACACACACACACACACACACACACACACACACACACACACACACACAGAGAAACTGTAGAAACAGCTGAATTTCATTTCACTGATAAAAGATTTACTGCGCAGTATCTCTCGGAAACAAACAGATCAATAAAAAATAAATGAGGGGTGTCAGAAATACATGCTAGAGGTGCAGCAGACAAATACACAAACCAGAATCAATTCATCATGACAATTCAGCTTATTTGTAGATGTCAAAGTAAAAAATAATATTAATAAAACAAAGACATTAAAGTTCCAAGTAAAATCCTCTGTATTCATTTAATTAAAATTAACACTGAGGATTTTACTGTCAGACAAAATCTACATGATTTCTTGTGTCACAGAAAAATAAATACTGGCATTATTTTAATAATAAATTTAAAAATCACAGATTAAATAATTAACGGTTATTAAAAACCTGCTAAAGTTATTATCGCTATGATTCTTTTTACACAAGGCTATTTGCTAGTTTCTCAAACGATTTGATTTATACATTCAGGAATGTTAATACTTGTTAATCACCTTCAGATTTGTTTATGTGATTGTTGGAAGCCCATAAGTAAGTGGTTTCTGCTGACAGCACAAACAGCACATTCACAGTGAATTGGGGTCACTGATGGTGTACTGAACATTTTATAGAAAGTGAAAGGTTCCTATTCTTCAGTGAAAGACAACATTTTTGACAGAGACAAAGACTGATAGATAGACAGACAGACTGATAGGAAGAAATAGGCATCCTAATCTGTTAGTTGCACGCCTGAAGAAAACAATATGGAAAAACTCATTTTGGCTTCAGAATCGGCCCTCGAGGTTTGTCTAATATAGGCCAGGATGTCAGTGTTCAAATGATTACTTTGAGACAGTTTTGACATTCACACGACAGAACATTTACTTTACAAACAGTTTGGAGTGAACGCAGCCTCAGCAAATATGAAAAAAGCAAAAGGGTGATCAGGTATCACACTACTTTCAGATCAAGTGAAAGGCTGATTCTCTGAACCTCATGACATGGAGGTTATATCACATGAGTCATGTGGCAGCGTTTTGTGTTATGCCAGAAGATAAACTGTTGACATTGGACTGGCGCAGGTTTGGCAGGGCGAGGAGATGTGCTACAAGTGGCTGCATATAACATGTCCAAACACAAACATCTGATCCGTTGTTTTGATGGTGTCACCCGCCCCATGACAAAATGAAATTGTTACAATCTTGACATTAATTGATGTATGGCACACACTGCTGCTACGTAAGATAATATTATGGTGAGAGGAATAAACTGGATTATGAGGGGGAATTTAATTCCATTTATGCAGAAGCGTTGTCTATGTGTGGGAATTCGCTTTCAATTTGAGGAGATTAAAGCCAGTTGCACATGTGGGTCATAAATCAAGGGGGAAAAATAGAGGAATGAAACAGAGAAACACAAATGATCAGAAGGAGATGCAGGTTCATCAACGACCCCAAGAGAGAGAGAGAGAGAGAGAGAGAGAGAGAGAGAGAGAGAGAGAGAGAGAGAGAGAGAGAGAGAGAGAGAGAGAGAGAGAGAGAGGGGACCTCTAGCTGGCAGGCAAGTGACTGAAGTGGGCTAGACCAACAAACAGAGGTAACCTGACCCAGTGGGAAAGGCAGTGTTATGACTAGCCATATACAATTGACACCACTAGAGCTTTGGGACGCAGTAACCAGACCAGGCCTCGAGCTAAATGACGTCTGCAGTCCATGTTCACTGTTTGGGAGAACGGCACGCGAGGAGCACTTGCTTTGACTTATCTTGCAGGTAGATCTATCCATATCTATATCTTTCGGGAGCTACATCAAACACACTACAAACATTCCTTTTACGCCATCTCACTTTCAATTTGTTCATGTGGCAACGGAGGACTTCTTCGGTAGGGAAAGAGGTGACCGGCTTGACCCATATAAGCAAGCACATTTCACCCAAATCTGAAACAGACGAAGGTAGCCATTACAAGAATTTAACCTGTTTAAGGTCGAGTCAGGTGGGTACACCACTACATTTTTTTTATGTGGCAAATTCACAGAACATAACACAGCCTTGCTGTGACGAACACACCGCTTGAAGTATAGGCAACAAAATCGTGCATGTGTAGTAGACTGTGTTTGCATCACTCAACGCTAGCTTGGTCAGTGGGTCAAATGTAAGTGAGTTACAGTGTTTTAGTAACATACTGCCGGAGGCTGTGGCTCCTTGCCTGGCTATATGAATAAACATGATCTGGTGTACATTAAGAAGATGCTTCACAGAGCCAACGGCAGGAAAGGAAAAGAGAGAGGAGAGGAAAACAAAAGAGGAGTAAACATTAAGGGAAGAAACCCCCTTAAGATCAGTGGGTGAGCTAAAGAGCATTTTAGGCAGCACGAACTGGATTAGACATGTTGACAAATGGACATTCATTTCCATTTGATCCAATTTAACAGTTAAGCAAAAAAAAAAAAAAACAAAACAAAACTCAAGCATTAAGAAGCCTCAAACCATCCATAAACATTGTTCTTAAAAGCATAAACGGTATATTTAAAAAGAAAAGCTCTGTAAGGTATCACAGTCATTCTGGGACCTGTTCAAACAAAACCTCACAGAAAAAAAATCTTAAATCAACAAGACTGAGCTGGCACTGGCTCTGAACTGAATCCACAGGAAAACCACTAATTAACTTCAACCCCCCCTTTGTGATGCGTGGCCTAAATCTGAACCATTAACAAAAAGCAAGCAGACGTAACTCATTATAAAAAAGGTGACTGGACTGTTTCAGACATTTCTCATTCGCTAAAGGCCAACCCAGGCCTGTGCTCTTCATCAATATACAAACTGACTGCCATATCTCACTGGTCTGAGAGAAGTTTGAACAACAGCTTCACACACACACACACACACACACACACACACACACACACACACACACACACACACACACACACACACACACACACACACACACACACACACACACACACACACACACACACAGAAGGCCTGATCAGCACAAACACAGAAGGCCTGATCAGCACAAACACACATGCAATCAAATTCTCACAATCAAAAACTGAGGTGCATAAACACGCACAAATACATTAGTGCGCATATGCACATGCTTAATTGTACGACAGTTAGATATAATTGATGATGAGTTAATCTACTAGTTCTGACTGTCGATTATTTTTGCTTCTTTGTTTGTTAACTTTAGAATTTGAATTATTTGTTGCTTTCAAATATAGAAATGCCACATTAGAAGTGATTATCCGCTTTACACTGTTACACTGAAAGAGTTAGTGTCGGAGTGTCCTTGAGCAAGGCACTCCCCGTTCCTGTTGTGCAGACTGGTGCCTCGCATGGTTTCCTCTGCTATACAGGTAGGTGTGTGAATGTGTGTTTGAAAGGGTGAATCTAATGCATATTGCAATGTAAAGTGTCTTGGATACAAGCACTACATAAATGCATTATTTGCCATTTTAAATGAATAGTAATATTATACTAAGGCGCTCCCCAAGTGATGTGTGTACAACAGGCTTTTCTATATGCAAAGATATATAGAAGATAGATAGATGAGGAGGCACACAAAAGCAGAGAACCAATTTCGCTGCGGTAACGTAGTGACAAGTAATGCGACTTTGACTTTTGACTTTGACATACAGTGCATGCCCACACATTCACACAGGCAAACATACTGAGGGTACCATGCATTCAAACACACCATCCGCCCACGCATGCCTGCACACACAAACACGCACATGCACACACACACGCAGATATATGGGGGAGTTCCCAGGATGGCGTGCTCCTCTCATCTGTTATCCATTAGACTAGTCTGCCTGTTTCCTTGTCAACTCCAAGAAAACCCTGTTCACTTTTATTGTTACACATTCCCTATGGGCTCTGCATCTCTATTGCTTATCCTTATTGCTGAATATAAATCACAGCGCTCCAGTCCTTGCTCAGTCGTCTACACAAACCATCTGAAAGCATGAACCAGGCTCCGACCGGAAGCTTTCGCTGGGTCTCCGGTTCACAGCAGAGGTCACTGTTAAGTTCACTTGCCATCCGATCGCTGCTTGTGTGCAGTCCGTGCACGGTCGTTTTGATTTGATTGGTCCTCGTGGTTTCTGATGACATCCCACTAACAGTAGAGAGCTGTTCTGTGTCAATGTTCACACATGTTTAGTAGCTACAGACAGTCTGGGTAACTTGCTTATAGCTTTAGTAGTTGGTCCCCATTCATCCAAGTCAAAATTGACACGGTTAGTTCAGTGGTACTCAATACTCCCAGTTAGGCCATAGACCCCCCCCCCCCCCCCCCCCAATAACCAGAGTTATAAGGGTCCATTTGGTTCCTATCAGCCATTTAGCTGGGGACCCCCTTGGAACCCTCACAAGGTCCCCTGAGGGTATACATAATTATTGCTTAGTTTCAGATAATAAAAAAACAGTGTAAGACAGGAATGCACGCAGAGTAACGGTAGCCTACATTTGAACACAGTTGGTCCCAGTGGGGGACAAATGAAGCCCTTAACCCTTGGCAGTGTTAGTGTCATTCTCTAACTCAGTAGTTCCCAAACATAATGGGTCCAGACCCATTGTCAGGTTATGAAGATGAATTTATATGGGCCACCACTTGATTATATGTCCCTTTTTCTAATTTCCTTTTTTCCCCCTAATTTCCGAACAAAAAAAATGTAGTGAGCTGCACTTGAAAAGAATCTTAGTTTAACTGTGATCATTTAGAAATGAACCCATAAGATTCCATTTGGTCCCATTTGAACACTTGGTCCACTTGGTCCTATTTATGAACTCAAATCAACACTGAATATTTAGATTTAGATTGTGTCATAAAGTACACATTCAAAGGAAAAGAGGTACTGTAATGTGCCACAGAAGTTTGGAATGCATAATGTGTACATTATGCATGTACAGTATGTATGTACAGTAAGTATTTACAGTATGTATGTATGTATGTATGTATGTATGTATGTATGTATGTATGTATGTATGTATGTATGTATGTATGTATGTATGTATGTATGTATGTATGTATGTATGTATGTATGTATGTATGTATATTGTAACATTTATGTTATATTAATATCACTAATAACTATGTAATAGTCATGTAATATCAATAACCAGTTCCTGGTAAACCTTATACAATATGTGATGTAAGAGAGGGCATTTAGGAAGAGAATCAATTGAGCTATTCTTCCCAAATATTGAGGTGCCAAACTCTCCCTGTATCAATCCATTGTACTGTGTGCTTTATATGTAAAAATACTGCATGAGATGACTTGTCGATAGAATGTTGATAGGCAAGTTGCTACAATTGTTATATAGAATACGAGAGTACAGTGTATGGATTTCACACTTGTGTGGGCTCTGTGTGCCATGCATTCGTGCGTGCTTGTTTGCATGCTTGTTTGCGTGCGTGATTGCACATGTCTTGAACTCTTCAAACATTTTCCCACTTAGAAGCATTTGATTTTTATGTCCAGTGTTCTAGTGTTAACACACATGACATGCAGATTGCCTCGGCTGGGTTCAAGAAACGCGGGGACTGAAATACCATAAGAGGGCACTTTTGGACAAAAAAATAGCAGATCTAGTAAAAGGTTGTAAATCTGCTATTTTCGGGCGCAACCCAGCACTTGTGTAATGGAGTGGGGGTACAGCATATATTTCTAAACAAATGTGTTTCAGGAGATTGAATGCTGCCTTCATGGTATGGACAGGAGTGGCATTTTGCATTTCTTTCATAGTAAAGTAGTAAATGCTGCATCCGTGGTCTAAAAAGGGAAGCTGCAAAGGCCTGTCACAGGTAGGTGTTTGCCTCTCAGTTATTGTTGTCTCTCTCTGGCCTGTCACAGGTAGGTGGTGGCCTCTCGGTTGTCTCTCTCTCTGGCCTGTCACAGGTAGGTGGTGGCCTCTCGGTTGTCTCTCTCTCTGGCCTGTCACAGGTAGGTGGTGGCCTCGCGGTTGTCTCTCTCTCTGGCCTGTCACAGGTAGGTGGTGGCCTCTGGGTGGTTGTTGTCTCTCTCTGGCCTGTCACAGGTAGGTGGTGGCCTCTCGGTTGTCTCTCTTCTGGCCTGTCACAGGTAGGTGGTGGCCTCGCGGTTGTCTCTCTCTCTGGCCTGGGCCACGGCCACGTTGAGGCACTGCAGCCACTCCTCGGCATGCTTCTGGTCCTGGGCCTTCAGCACATACGTCTTGCTGTCGGTGA
Source organism: Benthosema pterotum (assembly GCA_039105355.1). Classification (NCBI taxonomy): domain Eukaryota; kingdom Metazoa; phylum Chordata; class Actinopteri; order Myctophiformes; family Myctophidae; genus Benthosema; species Benthosema pterotum. The sequence continues at coordinate 25,726,015 of CM076977.1, forward strand.
AGATCTCAAAGGCCCGGGGCAGACCCCTTTCTCTACGTTTCTTAGCTACCACCTATAGCACAGGGGGGGCAGAGAGAGAGAGAGAGAGAGAGAGAGAGAGAGAGAGAGAGAGAGAGAGAGAGAGAGAGAGAGAGAGAGAGAGAGAGAGAGAGAGAGAGAGAGAGAGAGAGAGAGAGAGAGACATAGAGACCGATAGAGTCAGATAAAGCCCTATATAACACTCATGATGCCAGATCATGGCATTGCAGTGGGGCTAAATGGAGCGTGCTTTTCACAAAATAATGGATTAGAAAACATTGCAGGATTTTTTTTGTTTTGAATGGATGAACCGTTGCAGGCAAGACAGTAACAGGAAGTGTGTTACAGGAAGTGTATGGCACAACTGATACAGGTTTTCATTGTTTCATTATTATTTTAGATGAGTCAGATGGTCAGAGACTTTCAACATGTTCAAGAGGATGCTGATCCAAATTGGGGTTTGGGAAGGCTGGGATCCGCTCCAGTATTGTTTATAAATCCATCAAGTTTAGAAATCAGTATAGCTGTTTTTATGAGGGAGAAACTGATATGGATATCTCTGGTCACAATATAGTAAAACATGATATACATGATATGAGTATTTATATGAACTCAGGGGATCCACACTAAAGTGAAACAGACCAGCATAACATATTCAAAGCAGGTTTCTGTTCTAAACCTACCTAGCTGTGCCAAATAAAAATGGCCTCATCAGGTTATATGAGGTACGTGAACAAAGCACTCAACCCCAGGAAGTACTTATTGTACTTGCTGCTTTGTATTTATCTAAATATTTACATTTCAAGTATTCAAGATGAAATGGTTTCAAAATACTGTGTTCACAAGTAAAAATTGTGAAATCCATTTCACTACTTTTATGTGGCACACTATCACGTGATGATAAAATAAGGCATTTATTTAAGAAAAATAGTAAAAACAAATAGAGACTATTGTGGCCTTTCAAACAAACAAACAAATAAATCCACTGGCACTGTTAGTTGGGATAGGGTTGCAGTCTATTGATGATGTTGAATAACAATAGACTTCTGTCAAACAAAATTATGAAAATGCCAAAATAAACATTTACCGCGACCACATGTTCGTCGTTTTCTGCCCTATGCCATGGCTCAAGCCAGTGCAATCGGTAAAAACCCTTATTTTGAAGTGCCAGATCTCCTAAACAGGATGTGCACCATGGTGTTCCTGGTGTCTTGAATAACCTGTCCTCTCACCATCTGAGCAAAAAGTTCCGGGTCAAAAGTCAGGAAGTGACGGCCAGCAACAGTCGATTAACCTGTGCACCACGACAACGACATTGGAGATCTCTAGAAAAGGCTCCTGAATGCATTGGATTGAATGGGTGCGAATGGGACAAAGAAAATAAAATGACCCATTGTCCCAAATGAGAGTCAGCAACAGGATCTTTATCACTAATAGATGGGTTAAAGAATGAAATCTACATTTCGTCGTGTTACGCGCCGTCGTCGTGACCGGCGTGCGTTATTTCACGGTAAGTAAACGACGACCGTGAGTTCAGAGGCCCGGGAGTTAATATAGCAGGCACATCTTACCAGAATAATCACACATCACATGAATAGAATATGGCTCTAGAGATTCTTACAGCAATTATATACTGAATTTTACTGACCTTGACACTTTGAACTTTGCTCAGCTCAATGGGAATGTCATCCACTTCATCTTTCTGTGGGCAGAAGTAGAGTCACTTAAAAGTTTTCTACCCATTTTCCAAACTTTCCTGAGAGTGTACAAATATTAACCAAATGGAGCATTAGGTAGGTCCATTTGTTTGTGTGTACACTCCCAGAAAAAGGTTGTGTTTCACCATACAATGAAATTTCCCTTTAATAAAAATAAAGATAGACAGGCAACATAGTGATACTTTTTAGCTAATCTAGAACAGTGATTGAGTTAATTACATTTTGGATTAGTTACTGTAATGCTCCATTCCAACAACTTGCAGACTGTTTCTTAATGGCTTGAAGCTAACCCACAGTACACCAGGTCCATTTAAGCTTTCTATTTACACTACATACATACTATATACAGTACAATACAAACTTAATGGAGCTATATTATGAATGATAATTCACTATAGAGGGTATGCGTGTGACAAAGTAGAAAAATCTGATTGATTTAAAACAGCTTTGTGCAATGCATGTCCATATGATATTTAATATTTACACAGTAGGTCATTTTTGGATTTTATCTTACGATGTAAACCTCTCAATGCTATTTTCACTCTTAGTTACAAACCCATAAGGTTCCATTTGGTTCCAATCTATCAATCATGTAGCTGGAGACTGCCTAGAACCCCCTCAAGGACCCCTGGAGGTCACCGGACCCTGCTTGTAATTGGTAAACTGGTATTTAGTTGACCTGGATCGAATCAGTACTTTTCCCTTGAAATAATATATTGTGAAAAACTGTGTGCTTTTCCTGTTGAAGCGTTGGTCACAGTGGATCTGCACAAAAAGAATAATTCATGACAAATGTGAGCATTACATAATAAGCAACAAGGAGAGAAGAAAGAGGCCAATTCTGTGGTTCCTAACATCGTTAGTCAAGCATGGAAACGCTGCCATGCTTTCAGAACTTTAGCCGTGGATCACCTCAACGACCACCAAATGTATGGATTTATAAAGTAGTGTTTTGGGCGGTACAATGTCATAGCTCTTAGTTCTTGATGTAAGAATGTAAGTAATTTTGGTTATTATCAAGACAACCATGGGAAATGAATAGCTCTTAGTTCTTGAATTAAACTCTCATGAGCTATTTTTGTTGTTATCTCTCTATCACTCTATATAATTCTAGGAATCACGTGACTGTGTCTGTCTGTCTCTGCGCAATGCACTGTGCAAATGAGGACAAATCACACATGCCACGGCGCACGGATAGGCTCAATGAACCTCGCGTAGCACAGCCCAGTCATCCAGCATCATTTGTGCGCTACTTTAGGGGCGGCTGTGGCTCAGGAGGTAGAGCAGGTCGTCCAATGACCCATGGGTCGGCGGTTCGAATCCCGGCTCCTCCTGTCTATGTGTCGAAGTGTCCTTGGGCAAGACACTGAACCCCAAATTGCCTCCAATGAGTTGGTCGGTGTGAGCTGGCCACCATTGGTGTGTGAATGTGGGAAGTGGGGACGCTGGCGTCGACTGTTCGCCGCTCTACTTCCCAATGTATGAATGAATGGACCATTGTAAAGCGCTTTGAGCACTTGGAAAAGCGCTATAAAAATGCAATCCATTATTAAAAATGCAATCCATTACATCTGGTTAAAAACACCAAACATTATAGCATGAATCATTTTAATTTAATAGATTTTCATTAAAAGCTCATCACCGCGCAAATCACGTGTCACAGGCACATATTTATTTGTGGTCACAGTTTGTCGTGCAACACGGGATCACTAAATAATAAAATAGTATAAAATGGGGTTCATGCAGTTCAACTGATTGTGATGCTGTGTTGTTCAAGAATACTCTCTAAAAATAGATGATCTACAAGCTCACAGCATGTTGCATTATAACACTTTGCATGTGCTTGTGAATGAATGAAAAATAGATGTTGGTGTAGACAGAAAAAAGAAAAAAAAAAACAGTGAAAGTACAGTTGTAACTAAACTCTGTTTTTCTAACACTAGAGATTAAGTGGTTCATATGCTCTTTGGGCTCTGCAGGTGGGAAGCTTAAACAAACAAGCACGCACACGCACACACGCACATACCACAAGCATGCAGTCAGGTCTCTCAATATAGCATCTCCTGAGACACACTCACACGTTATTATAGTAATGTCACACTTCATTTTGTTGGGAAAATGGAAGAGTGGACGTTAGGACTGTTCAATGTAACAAGACTGAAATAACAATCTGGACGGAACTGAATCTGACAGGGAAATAGATCAATTAGGCTTATGAAAGATATCTGATGATACAAATGAAACCACACATTTACTGCATTGCATTGCATGCTTTTTCCTGATTCAGTGTTCAGAAATACAATAAAAAAAATGAATCAATATGCTTGTCTGAGAATAAACTTATTTTCCCCCGTGAAAATTGTGGTCATATGGTGTTGAATTAGTCCAGAATTCTATTGGATTTTCATTTTGAACAATAACTGTTATTTGTTATGCTTGCTTGTAAAGATCCATTACTCACATATCTATTTTTTCCATCTGATTTTTACAAGCATAAGATTCAGCTCAGCCATGTTCAAAGAGAATGGGAGCATGGACCCTTGTTACATTTGCACACGACAGTCACACCATTAACATAGAAGAGGACTGTACATTTTTAAATTGGAAATCTATATCTATTCATGGAAAAGTTGCTAAGAGTTGATGCTGACTTTCAACATCACGGCCCAATGTTCAGAAGGTGTTAGGCCTTGTCTGCTTGGAGAAAGACCAATATTTTAAACAAAATCATATAACTTGCCTGTATGCTATGTGAAATCATTCCAACTTGTCATACACAATCCATTATCCTGTTACTTTAAAATAGCAAACTCCCACATGAACAATCATTGTAAAGCACAGTAATAAAACTCTAAAATGTAACCACTTTCAACTGTGTAATCTTTTACATGTCATAATGCTGTTACAGACAAGAATATTTATATTTGAATACATTTCTTTAAAAAAAAGTATAACCACAGACTATTTGGCCATGCACAAAGCCGTTCAGCCAGAATAGTTAGAATGCCTTGCTCAAAGGCACCTCCACTTTGACTGCTAAGGCCATACATGTTCATGAACATATTCTCGCAGGCAGTGTTGGGAATCTAATCCGCTAACTGCAAGCCGCTTTCCTGGCATGCAGTTAGACAATACTCTCCAAAAGCTGAGAACAGTATCTGCTGGTTTTAATCACAGCTGGGGTTGTGAGAACATGAAGACAGCACTTTATTGTCTCTGCTTCCTTTCAAAAGGCAAAGTCCCAAACCCTGGAGCACACCAAAGAGTGATGTACCCCACAAGGTGTAGAATTCTGTGTGCATGTACTGTAGATGTTTGGCATGTGATACACAAGCAGCAACCTTGCACCGTATGTCCATCACTTCACGTGTGATTGACTTCATCAATCTACAAGCTCACAACAGCATTCTTTCCTTCTTCTTCTGAAGGTAAAGGTGGTTAAATGTGTCTGTGGGTTTTATAAATATTGAACAAATGCAAAGACTAACAAGAATGTGTGGCTAAATAATTACCACTCACTCCACAGCGATGACGTACACACATGTATACATACCACATGCAGGGCTTGACACTAACACTTGCCCGGGGAAAGTGAAGACTGCTACCTGGTTGCCCGATCGGGCAAGTGTCTTTCCCTGCTTTCTAGCTATCCACAATTCCAGGCTGGATTTGGGAAACAAAACAGGGAAATTAACATACACATCAAAATGACTTAATCTTCTACATTCTCTAGTTGTGTAGACCTGGGCTAATTAAGATGATTCATTTTAACTCTTGAGAGTGTAAAAATGAAACCAAATGGACCCGCAAGGGTCCATTTGGTTTCATTTTTACGTTCTCAAGAGTTACACCTGGTTAACCAACTTAACTGGGGACCACCTGGAACCCTCTCAGGGACCACTGGTGGTCCCCGGGCCACCTGTTGAAAACCCCTGGTTTAAAGCACCGAAGTAGAAAATAAAATAAAATGCAAAATTTACGATATATTTTGGGGGGCAAGTGACCATGACCTGAGGGCAAGTAGAGCCTGACTTGCACTTGCCCGATGGGCAAGTGCCTCAGAGACCTTAGTGTCAACCCCTGCACATGACATTCCTTTGGGTCATATAGCTGCTGCTGTCCTGAGATATCCTCCACATCCTTACTGTGGTGGATAGGCCTGGGCAGCCACATTCTGTACCCCCTCCTGACTAGAACTCGCTGAGTCTGAGTGTGGTCAGAAACAGTTGCTAGACTGCATTGACAAAGTTCAATATGACGTCAAGTTGACGTGTTCTAGTCACTCGTTCAGACATGAAGACCTCCCAGCTCTGCCACTTATGCGTGTGTCCTTGGTGAATACTTTATATTTACACTAGGTGAAGGACTTCAAGTACTGGGATCAATGGGTCAACTTAAAAGGTATAGTAAGTGGTTTCACTTAATTCAAATAATGTTGTTTTTGGCTAATCCTCCCTACTATAGAGTGTGGTGACCATATAAGGATTTCCTTCCTATCCCCAGTGAGCCCCTGGGGTCATAAAACAATAATTTCAGTTTGGGCTTCGGGATAAAGCCTTTTGTCCAATCAGGATGAGAGGGACTTTCCTCTAATCAGGGTAGAGTAGGGGTGGACCTTGATGGATATGATGTTCGCCTGTTTCAGTTCCCCTCACTGTAGAGTGTGTGCATGTGCTACCGGGCAACCAGAGGGTTTTCCAAATCATCCAAATCACTATACCTTTAACCGAGCAAGATCTGGAAGTGAGGAAGGCACTTCATGGAGAGTCCTGAATGACATGACCATAGTATGGACCTCTGACCTCCTGGTGAAATACCCAGCTTCTTCTATGCAGCAGAGGGGTCTGTTCTATTATATGGAAGGGAATGATGGAGGTTCAGAAGTCTGCAGAAGTCTCTAGATGGGCGCTACACCAGTATACTATGTTGCATGCAGTCCATACTTAACATCAATACGAGTGTACATTGATACCAACAAGATTCTCTATGTGCTCCAATGGTGAGCCAGAATATAGCAGCCAGGAGAACAAGACTAGACACTGCCAAACACAACAAGAACTGCCAGGGAGCTAATTGATGCTGTGGGAACCAACAAACTAACATATGGATATACTCAAAAACTATGCAGGGGTGCAAAGTACTGTACCAACAACAGCGACAATCTGAGGACGACCTACACATAGTCTTAAAGTCATAAGTGTGCAACATTCCTTTTTAGTAGTCTTTTTAGTGATAGCTCTGTTTTGCCCATGGCTGGTAGTGCCTCTAGTCTACTACTGTGCAGCCATGGATCATACAACACGTCATGTTTCGGGACAGGTGCAAAGGCAGGCCTAAATACCCTTTATTTTCTTTACCTTTTTTGCCTTTATTTGTCAGTAATAGACAAGGAGGGGGGTCAAAAGTTGAGGGACACACAGCAAAGTTTGCCGGGATTGGGACTTGAATCCGCAAAATACTGTGAAGCTGGTTTATCAGCCTAGAGCAACCAGCAACTATGAATATTTAAGCGACAGGAAAACAAATCCAAACCAGGCCAATGTTAAAGGGATTATTTGTGACATAAGATTTTTTTATTTTGTTTGTTTTATATTTTATTAGCTCAATTGCATCCAAGAGACCAGAACACCACATTCTGATTCTGTGTACATTTTCTGTGGTCTGGGGTTTTTTGGGCTCAAACAAGTGCTCTGATTTTCCTGCTGTTTGTGATGTCAGAGCCTGCAAATCTGTCAATGGGATTTGCAAGCAGATGTCACTGTTTTAACTGTTTTGCATGCTTTCATGGCAGATCAAAGTTTTGGGGGGGTTTGTTTGAGGTTATAAAACAAATGAAAAAAAAAAAAAAAAAGAAAATTAATTTCACATTTTATTTGGTGTATAGCTTTAGGTAAGGACATGTTTGTACTTAAAGTAACTCTAAGTAAATTAATTAAGCTTGTTTTGTATTTGAAAACATACATTTGGCAGACAACACCATCAAACTATGGAATGTCCCATTGAGAATGTACAATTGTATCAAATACAGGTTTCAACACCGGGTTCATGTTATTGGAATATATGACAGTGTGGCCAATGGCCATGCTCTGATAATGCAACATTTCTCCCTCATTCATATTATGTCTACCTACAAGGCATTTCATATTGTATGAGAGGACTTGCCAAACATTTACATTTTGGCTCTGAGGTGGTTTGGCACTGATGTGCTTTGTCTGGTCTCAATTAGGGAAGACACGGTTGGTCTGAGGAATCATCTACTAAAGCAAAGGTTTCTTAACTCACGATCACGATCATGGTCACGTACATCGGGGACCCCCCAAATGAATATGTAGTTGGCTGCGGACCCCCTCTGAAAATACCTTGTACCACCCTCCCAGTTCTTGATTCAGCTCTCGATTATGAACTGAATATCCAAGATCTGAATGGAAATAAGGCTGTAAGGAGTTTTTTTTGTGATCCATTTTTGTGATCCCATTGGTTCTGTGTTTGACTTAACCTGTACTGATTTACATTTATGTGTGCATGTACCATGTACTGATTTCAATTATGTGTGGATGTATACGCTGTACTGATTTCATTTATGTGTGGATTTACCCTGTACTGATTTCACTTATGTGTGGATGTATACACTGTACTGAATTCATTTATGTGTGGATGTATACCCTGTACTAATTTCATTTATGTGTGGATGTATACCCTGCACTGATTTCATTAATGTGTGGCTGTACCATGTACTGATTTCATTTATGTGCGGCTGTACCATGTACTGATTTCATTAATGTGTGGCTGTACCATGTACTGATTTCATTTATGTGCGGCTGTACCATGTACTGATTTCATTTATGTGTGGATGTACCATGTACTGATTTCATTTATGTGTGGATGTACCATGTACTGATTTCATTTATGTGCAGCTGTACCATGTACTGATTTCATTTATGTGTGGATGTACCATGTACTGATTTCATTTATGTGTGGATGTACCATGTACTGATTTCATTTATGTGTGGATGTACCATGTACTGATTTCATTTATGTGCGGCTGTACCATGTACCAATTTCATCTATGTGTGGCTGTATCATGTACTGATTACATATCTGCCAATACAGTATTCAATCAATCAATCAATCAATCAATCAATCCATCAATCAATCAATCAATCACGTTTAAGACAAGGTTTAAATATTTCAGTGCTCCAGTTGCTGCGTCATGGAATACTGAGCAAACAACTATTCTTGGTTCCCCATTATGAATAGATCTTTCGTAACATCTCCAGAAGACCCTTTGGCAGACCAAACTTGGGGAGTGAGAGACAGAGTTGGTCCAATTTGTGGCCTTTGCAAGTGAGGAACATATTACCATCTGGGTAGGGAACACAAAGCCTATTGTTTGGAGCAGAGAAAGAGGAAGACATCCGCTCTACCATGGCTTCCCAATAAACCTAAAAATATTTCCCTGTTTGAAGATATTCCCGTGAGGCAGAGGAATTCTACGCACAGGTCTGGGTCCTGCCAAATGCCTCAACTGTCTCAAGAGACAGTCAGATGTTGAGTCTACTCTCCGTTGGCTATGAGAGAGGATAAACAAGGTATTATGGAGAACAGAATGATGCTCTCATTTCCTCATATTTGGCAGAAATGCAATTAAAATAATGAGCTGGTCTCCCACTGCCACTAAATACACAGACATGTGCTCGGGCACAGATGCATACAGGATGCCAAATAACACAAGCACGTACACAGAAACACATCAGTACACACAAAGACAGTGAGTACTTAAACACCCACAGAGCTATAGCGTAATATCACATTTCTAAACCTGGTAGCAGAGTAAATTGTTTTGTATTTTGATTCAAGGTAAGCAACATTGAGTGGCACAGATCCACTCCCGTGCCACACCGCGTCGAGACACAAGAATCGCCGGAAACCACGGTCAAAAATCAGACGCAGGCGTGTACACAAAATGAGCACAACACTGGATGTTGTGTGATGATGCGCCGCATCACACGATTGCTTTCAGGCACGCGAAGTTTGTGTAGGCTGCAAGGCTGCAGCCTACATGAGAATTTCAGTAGGATTTCACAGGGGCTGTGGGCACAGACTGTGGGGGCAGCCCCTGTGAAATCCTACAGAGGTTGTGCCACAATGGCCAAGTGTGAAGTATCGATGGTCAGCTGGGGGTTGACCAAGTCACCTAGCCATCAAATATTCAAATGCTAATCAGCTGGAATTCCTTCTTCTATACAACACAAGAGGGGTCGCGCGGAGGCGGGGCTGGGTTGTATTTTTTTCACAGCCTACGTGAGGACGAACGTAGCTTTCTGCCTCTGATTGCTTTATAACAGTTCTCTAAGCACAAAATGTTGGTCTCTTTGAAAATGAACTAGAGGTGTGATTTATTACTCCCTGTGTGAAAAGCCCTTAAAACAGATCCAGATCTCTTCCATGAAATGTTGTTTGTTTTTTTTTGGGGGGGGGGGGGGGGGGAAAACCCTACACTGTTCTCTATGCATTTGACTTGTTATAAAGGTTATTATTCAAATACATTTTACTCATCAAGACTCAATAGAATAAATGAATAATGAATCCATCATTGGCACGCAGACTGTAGTTCCTATGTTACTTATTTACCAGATAAGCTGCCACACCAGGTTATAGAGCACATGGTTTTCTTCAAATCAAGGACCCCAACAGTCAGGGGATTTTATAGAATAATATCAAATCTGGGAATACATGTTTTTTTTTTTACCAAGAATGTTCTTCCCCAACGTGTTTGTAAAGGTGTCTACTAACATATCCGATATTCCACATTGGTTTCGACAACTGCTGAAAGTTGGCGTACCATCAATCAATTTATGGCAACATGTTCTGCATTTCATTATGCCTTAAGTAGCAGCCTGTGACTTGTTAAACTAGTGTTTTTCATGATTCGGAAATCATTCCTAGCATTAGTTTTGCACAAAAACTCTCCTTATCGATGGACTAAAAAGACCATAAAATAGGTGCCTTCACAAAATGATGAGGTCAGCACATTTTGGCACATTTGAGCAAGTGGCTATGGCCAAATTTAGCCCAAGGAGTGTTTTTTGTGCAACATGAATGCTTGGAATGGGTTCAGAATCATGACAACTCTCTAGTTTGCCAAGACATGCTACTTAAAGAGCAAATGTATAATGAAATTTAGAACATTTAGAACTGTCCCCATCTGAACATATTTTGAGCCAGATGTTTTTCCAAAACAGAAACAGTAATCATGGCACTCCACCGTTAAATGCCTGGTGATCATTTATTTAGAATTAGGATTTAGTATCAGTCAGACTATTGACCTCAACACATTTGCTATGGTCTTGTTTCGCTTCCATGGCTTTGGTTAAGCAACCTTTTTCCCTCTGTGCGGTAAATCTTCTCTGCTGAATTATTATGTTCAATGACCTCACACTTTCTGAGGCCTCAGAGTCACTCACTACTAGATATACAGAACAGAGAAGATGGAGGGGCCAACAAAGTACAGTTAAAGCCCAACAGAACTCTCTCTTCAGATCACTCATAAACACACGCGCGCCCCCATACACACACATACACATGCACGCTCACTTGCGCACACACACATGCTTTTTCTGTCTTTGCTACTATTAAACATGCACGTGAAGGGTTTATAGAAGGGCAGAGTGACTCATCCTGTTGCAGCATCACACCTCGTCCTTGGGAGCCCCTCAGGGCTCTGTGCTGGGGCCAGAGAACTTGACATCTTGTCTGTAGTGCAGTGTAGTCCCTCACAAGACATCATAGTGTATCAACTGTTTCAAAGTGTATTTCATCATGCTTGAATGGGTGTCGAAACCGGAAAAAAATGATTGAACATTATCTCTATAGGCCATTTGTGAGAAGGAATGAATGCTATATACGGTTAACAAATAATGTTGTAATCTCCATAAGTGTCTCCATTGAAGTTTTGTCCAACACGGGTTCAGGAGTCGAACACCCACTTCTTCAACCTGATCACTCCAATCCTCTATTTCCCGATCAAGTTCTAGCCTTATTATCAAACTTCAGCTTCAGCTTCCTGAAGCTTGAGTCTGAAATTGTCCGCTATCTGAGCAATTATAATACACCCCTCAGCACCTCCACCTCCTCAGACTCCTCATCATCAATGTATCTTCATCTCACTTGTGCAATAAATACTCCTATAGTTGAACAGTTGGTGAGGTCTCTAATAAGTGAAATTATTTTGTAGGCGGTACCGGTCGTTTGTGGGTTTATCCGTATTTAACCAATGAAAAAGTATTAAAAAGTGCTTGTGAGTTGTGACAAAAATACTAACATTGGATCCGTGGGAACACAGGTTTTTGTTTCTTTTACATTTGCCAAAAACAACACGTGTGTGTGTGTGTGTGTGTGTGTGTGTGTGTGTGTGTGTGTGTGTGTGTGTGTGTGTGTGTGTGTGTGTGTGTGTGTGTGTGTGTGTGTGTGTGTGTGTGTGTGTGTGTGTGTGTGTGTGTGTGTGTGTGTGTGTGAGAGAGAGAGAGAGAGAGTGTGTGTGTGTGCTGTACGTGCATATGCAAGATAAGAGGACACACATACTGATTTGGCTTTCCTGAAGAGCAGCTGGTTTCCAGCCAGTGTGAAGTAGCGTGTTTTCCAGCGTTTGATGAACTTCCAGCGGACCTGCTTCTCCTTCAGCTTCCCCTCCATCAGAGGCTGGCCCTCCTGGTTCACCACTGCAGGAACGACAACAGGATTTCACATCAGTACTACACATGTCCTCTAAATCCTGAAAGTTTTCTGAAAAACCTCTTGTTTCTGTCAGTCGTTCTCAAAGATTTTCATGTCATTGATCCCCCCGAACATATATATAATTGTGTAACCCTTCCATTTACGGTAAAGTAATTACCAGTCAACTACCAGCTAATTACCTGGTAATTTATACTTAGCATTCACCCACTAATTACCTGGTAGTTACAAGGTAACTTGCAGATACATTACTCAGTAATTGCTATTTAATTAGTAAGTAGTTTTCCTGACAACTACCAGGTATCACCTGGCAGATGTATTCTCTGACTTTGCATAGGTATTATTGAGGGATTGAGTCATTGCCAAAGAACAGGAAATCATCATATCATCATTGCAGAAAAAAGGGTGGGTGCAGAATTCAGACTTTACAGGGGACAGTTTCAAATTGCAGCAAACTGTGCCCTTTGAGAGTGTTTTTAATTACCTGGTAATTAACGTACCGTACCATCAGAAATTTGCCTAGTCAGCACATTTTGGCAAGTGCTATGGCAGTTGTCAGCCAATGAGTGTCTTTTTTGGCAAAACTATTGCTTGGAATGGATTCAGCATCATGAAAACCACCTAGTTAGACATATCACATGCTACATAAGCAGGATGAAAAGTTTACAATAGGTATGGTGACATATTATGCCAATTATGAAAATACATGCCCACATATGCAAGTTAGCATCCAGCAGTTCCCCACACTCAACATTTCTAGCATAAAATCTCAGTGCACTCAACATGCCTGGGTTCAGTGGAGCTCTATGGGCTGGCAAATAGGAGAAAGGATAGGATAGGAAAGATTTGACAAAAAAAAAACATTCGCTCTGAAAGAATAGTTGCGCCACATTTTCACAATGTTTCAAAAATAGCAGATCTACAAGCTTGATGCCATGGTATTAGTTTGTAGATCTCAAGCTATTTTTCAATATAGCTAATGTAGCCTAACTATAGCCTATTTAATCTGCTTACTAAGTATTCTTTTACTAATGCTACAGAGACCATTAGCATTGAAACCAAGCGGACCATTATGTATCCATTCTTGGTTAAAGCTGTAACTGTCTGTTGGTGTGCTTTTTGCGACATGCCTGGCACCTTTCTATAGTAGTTGATCTTCTCCCTGTCACCACCACCCATCACTGTGACATGAGAACAATGACAAAGGGCCCAAGAGGGTAAAGTTCAACTGAGCGTTGTTGTTCCGTCTGAAGCAACAGAAGGCATCTGTTTCAGAGTCATGCATCTGTGTTTGCTATCTGAGTAGGCCGTAGGAGGCACACTGGCACCGACATGCACAGGCACGTATGTGTGTGCGTGTGCGTGTGTGTGTGTGTGTGTGTGTGTGTGTGTGTGTGTGTGTGTGTGTGTGTGTGTGTGTGTGTGTACGTGTGCATGTCCGGGACCGCTGTGATTAGTAACACTCGCCCACATAGTCTTCCATCTCCTGGAGTTGGATTAGAGTTCTTTTATGAGTTCAGTTCAGACCCCAGGCCAGACTCATTGGTGTTCTTCCCTCTGACTGGGTCCAGGATGTGATATGGTGCTTTGCCTCCACCACAGCATTACACCAAACAAAGTCACCCTTTGTCTCGGCACTGATGAGTAAAGCAGGCTCTGATCTAAGATAGATGAGGGGATGTGTATGCGTGCACGTGTGTGTTTGTTTGTGTGCATGCGCATGTGGTTTCATTTCAATTTCAATTGAATTAAACCTTACAATCAATCCACCTTACACAACAGAACAAAACAAAACACAAAGGAGAAAAAACATGTCTGGTGATGGTGAAGGGACAATGTTAAAATGTTGAATGTTGAGCATGGTCAGGCACAATGATTGTCAATGTTGTGCCGACTTAACTGTGTGGGTGTACTATGATAGTGAGTAACAGGGGTCAGTGTCCTGTGCGAAAATAGCAGATCAACAAGCTCACAATGAGCCAATTAATGTGGAGCAAAAATGGAATGGTCAATAATCACAGCTTCGAGGGAGTCTACAAACGCCTACAATGTTTCTGTAGCGTGAAACATCCTTCATCTCTGACGCAGTACACCCCCTGGACTTCACGCTTGTACATTGCAGGGACTTACCCTGTCCCCAAACACCACCATTGACGTATGCCAGCAGAGCCTTGGGTATGATCCGCAGGGGGTCTTACCCCCCAAAAAATAAGTCTTTACTTCATGATCTCTTATTTGGCACAAAATCTGTGTAATTACAGATCAATAGCAGTCCTCTAAAATATGTGATGATAATTTCTAAAGTGGATACAACTGTTCAGCTTTGGCTGAGTCATCTGTCGATGTTTGATTTTAACAATTTGTGTTGGTGGTGACAAAAATTAGGTCCGGTCGCTTTCATGCAAATTTGGCCCAGACCGGCTCATTTTCACACAAATTTGGCCCAGACCGGCTCATTTTCACACAAATTTGGCCCAGACCGGCTCATTTTCACACAAATTCGCCCCAGATCGACCCACCACAACCAGTGAGGAGCAGAAACTCTACCACTCACTCCGTCGGTGCACACACTAACAAGCAAGCCCTAATAGCACCACTTTTATACCACAACAAATAATACAAACCAACAGACACCACAACACTTTGTTGCTCTCACAAGAGTGATGCTTCGCAAAAGGACTAAGGGGAAGGTTTATTAGTCACTCACTGGTGGGCATGCTATGGTCGGCCCAATGGGAAAGACCCTGGTATGCCCTACGGCCAAGTCCAACCCTGCTGGTTGATTTTCTTCAGAATCAAATCTGATCCAGTGATGAAGAAGCCAGTATGTGAGGCCACCTTCTTGTTTCTCAAAGACATAGCCTATTTTTCAACACACAGACTACTTTTTGAACACACATTCTCACTTATTGGTCGAGGAGGAGATTGCATGCTTTAAAAAAACATCACATGTCAAAGCTGTCTCAGGAAAATTACCGCTGCAGTTCTTAGAGCTACCCTCGCCTGTGTCCATACTTGTGTCTCAATGGAACGTCTTTATGATGAGTGAGGAGACCGAAGCAGTGAGTGAGAATATACAAGTCATAACCGACCACTTCTCCTTCTGCAAAAACGTATGCACATGTTTTACAGCAGTAAAAGTGCCATGGAGGAACTCCTTTCCCCTTTGTCAAAATTCGTGCAGATCAATGTTGCAACTTTGAGAGTGCCTTGGTGAAAGCTGTGGAAAATCACTGGAATGACCAATAGCCACAGCCTCCTGGAGGGTAATGGAACCACAGAGAGGTTTGATAGCACTCTGATGATATGCTGGCTACTCTGGATCCACACCAGAGGTCCCGCTGGTGTGAATATGGAGACGGCATGACACATGCCTTGAACTACACACGCCATGACTCAAACTGGATACACTCTTTACTTTATAATGTATGGCAGCCATCCTAGGCGCCCCACTGAACACATCTCATGGCTGTCAGCGAGTGAGGAGCCATGCAGTACAGGAATACTGCACGCCCAAACTCTTCATACTGTATGTCTCCGTGTCAGACATATGCTTATGATAAGGCCAACCATATACATATACATGCAAGCAAAAGAAGAGCATGGACATTATTACTGCAAATCACCATGTGTGTTCAAGGCAAGGGACAGAGTGCTGATAAAGATCTGGCACGTGGAAGGCAGACCGAAGCGGTGGAAAAGCTGTGGGAAAGCCAGTCATATGGTGTCACGACCTGACATATAGTTCAAGCACGGAGGTGAACAAGAGTTAGTAAGCCACGGTAGCCACCATCTCATGCGATGGATCAGTGGCATAACCTGATAAGACGGTTCATCAGGGAGGACCAAAGACAGCTAGATGTGGGATATAGCAAGTGCCGCAAGGCACTTGCAACTACTTCAGGATCGGTTCACGTCAGGAAAGAATGATTCCCAATGTCTGTAGGGAGAGCTAGTACAGATTCCCTCATGTGAGACAGACAATCCCAACTGAAGACAAACAGAGGATGGATGGAGGATGGATTTTGAGGCAGAAACGGCCAAAGAAAAATGGAGTGCAAATTTGATATGAAGCAGGTTGAAAAACACTGAGGTAGAGGGCTGGTTTAACAAAATATAAAACAGATAACAAAGATGTTTTCTTGATTCAAACTGCCTTCCTCCTGTCTGCGGCTGTGGCTGAGCATCGCAGGTTTGCAGAAGGCCATGACTATGTTTTCCAATATCGGGACACCTCATTTCACTAAATAGGAAAATCAGATAATTACAGAAGGAAACCGAATCAAACAACATCTAACCAATTAAAGTAGAGACTGATAGAACAGTCCAGAGTCCAGACCAGAGCTAAACATAGCAGGACAAACCATAACACCAAAAACCAGAATAGAAACTAAGTGAAATGACAGATGCTGTTTTGAACTGAACTAGTGCTGAGAGTTACTGGCTTTCTCAGATAACTTTCTTGGCGTCGGCCTTTGATGCAAACCTTTTGGGATAATGTGATGATGTATCTTGAGCCAGGAGCCATACACTTTTGTATTGCTATTGAACTTGTATGTACAGCGCCCATTTATACTGTATAAACTCTGTAGCATATATGACATATTATGTCAAACTCAAGGCCAATCGGGCAAATCAGGCCCGTGAATTATCTTTGCTAATTGCAAATAGAATTGGTCCTCTGGTATGTTGCACACATCATAATAACAAATTATTGCAACTAATTGCTTCTATCTCAACTCAATTGACTTACTGTTTCATATAAAAGCACTGCAGTGCTTAATTGGTAAGTATCAGGAAGTACCACAAATTGCACTTCAGTAATGCATTTTCAGTTTTCAATGCATGTAGTTTCATCTTTGCATTGTTGTTATGCAGTGTGTGTGTGTGTGTGTGTGTGTGTGTGTGTGTGTGTGTGTGTGTGTGTGTGTGTGTGTGTGTGTGTGTTAAGGATGCCATAGTATGAGATTTTCCAGTACGGTACCTTCACCATTTGTACCAGTACCTTTACTCTTTGTGCCTATAAAGTCAGCCTGGCAAAAACAAAGGGGCATGCACTGTATTCCTCCAGTTGACAGCAGAACTGCACTGGGCATGCACACGACTGTGTGCTCAGAAGTGTCAACACAGAGTGCCTTGCGTTGACATGTTGTTGACCTTAACTCAAAGGTAGGAAGAAACTTTTCAATCTACTGCAGCTGTGTGGTGACAAAAAAGACATTTTGTGCTGCATATGCGCAGCAGTATGCTTGAAAATCTCAGTGTCAATACCGTAGCTTTTTACCAAGATAAAACCGTGTGTGTAAACCTAACCTAACGTATGTATCCTTAAAAGCATGCACACATATGCACCTAATAAATCAGTGGTTGCCCAAAGCAGAGTGTTTTTGGTGTTTGGCCTTGTTATTTCCTACACCCCTCAAAAATCGTTACATCTGCAGACCACACCAGCTTTGTGTGCATTTTTTGTTTATGTAGGTGATAAACTTTGTTTTCCACTCCACAAACATTGGGTTTGCTAGCCAAGGAATTATCGAAGCAACATTTCTTGAAACACAAAAACTGATGAGTGCAAAAATCGTGATAACCTGTAACCTACTTTCAGTCTCTGCTTGAAAAAGTAGACGGTATACTACCAACAAAGTACCTTGTATAAGTTGTCCTCAAAGTGGGTTCTGGGTATCCCTTGAGGATCTGGGGATTTGGGGTTCTGGGGATCCCATTTGGTCCCTAGCAAAAACAACAAAAACAGGGCTCCAGTAGTGCCCAATGGTCTTGGGCAATATACCGGTATTACCGTTTATCGCGATATTGGAAATCAATACCGAGTAATATCGCTGGGTCTATAAAAAATATCGAATACCGAATATCGTCAAATACCGACATTATACTGTATTCTATTAAAATATGAGCAATGAGACTTAATTGTAACTATACAAACAATTTTCATGTTACACACATGCCTAAAATAGCCCTTATTTGGGCTAGGCTTTTGGAAACAATGTATTTCCAACTCCAGTTTGTCCCTATTTAGGCTGCTTGAACATCAGAGCACTCAGTTTCTGACCCCTCAATGTCGCAATTCTAAGAACTAGGTGACTGGTGGAACGTGTCCAACTCTGATTGCACGTCAATACCGGTAATATCGAATATCGAGCTAATTAACCCGTTATCGATACCGATATTAAAAAATCAATACCGCCCAAGACTACTGCCCAACGACCATGGCCGCGACCAGGTTGCAACTCATAGCTTCTGACCGTGTTTGGTTTGGGACCAAGTTGCAACCAGTTGCTTACTAGTCACGACCAGGTTGCGAACATGTACTGCTCCATGGTTGCAGTTACAGTATGTTGAGGCTTAGGGTTAGGCTAAGGGTTAGTTAGAGTGTACCGGCGGGACCCTCTCCCCCGACCTATAAACTACCGGTAGTCGCAACCATAAGCAAGTAGTCATGACCAGGTTGCATCTAGACTCGGCACACAGGCTTTTATTTTCGCCCACGTTGCGCGAAAACGGAAAGCCTGGAATGATTTTGGCCCCCCAGGCCAAAATCATTTCAGGTTATGCCAAGCTAGGTTGCAATTAAGTCACAACCAGTAAGAAAAAGTAAAAAAAAGTAGACACAACCAGTAAGAAACAGAAAAACAGAAAAAAGTTATTACACATCAGCATCATACTAGATGTAACCACATTACCCATCAATAATTATCTCTTGTGGTACAAAGGATTTTTGTGGGTAATCCTGTACGTACAGTATACTGTATATGCAGTCATCAATGTGACAACATTTGAGAAAAAAAAGGTGTAGGCTAAAAAGGTGTCTGATAAATACAAACATAAATCATTGAAGTGCATGCTATCATCAGTTTGCTTTCATGAACACATCTGGAGAACTCTATCTCTATATCTGTCACCATCTCAGCAGGCATGCATTTTCACTGCACTATCCTTAGCAGTATCCTACCTTAAGATAGCCAATCATGTGTCAATGAGAATGACAGAAACTGCCATACTACTGTCCAAAAGCCATTGGTTCCAAAAGCCCTCGGCTCCATGGACCTTATTGTGTGGTTAATCCATAAAAAACAGGATAATAGAGCTATTCAATTGTGCAAATAATCAGAAGTGGGGAAATTGCAACAGAACGAAACAGAACAGCATTCAAGATTGCAGATGGTAATTCAGACCCCTGGCTTGCATCAGGACCATTGCTGCCGAAATCCACCATGTGAAGACCCACACGGATGGGTCAGCGATTCCTAACCCGTGGACCACTGGTGAGCTGTGCTGTGAGGATATTGCAAGTGTGTCCTCAAATATTTGGCAAAACACTGGCGACTGTGTGTCCTAAGAACACAACTGTATTGCTCCAATCATGCAGGGCGTCTTAGTGTCCCTCTTTGATTGAACCTACATTTCATTACCTGCCAGGAGATACATATTTCATGATGGTGTGATGTGGGTTTATATTTGAGAGGTTATTTTATATTCAGTAGACTACATACACCCTGTATACATTGTATATGGTGTGTGGGTCCTATGGCTATGCTCTATGGCCTAGCCATAGACAGTCTATGCCCTTTTGCTAGGCCATCCCGGTCACATGTAACTGTTGGGATTAAACACTTGACTTGAGTGCATGCACAAAGCAACATGTTTAGTCCAGCCTCTGGTGACCATGGGAAGAATGAAACAAACAAGAACAAACAATATATAGACAAATCTACAAAACAAAGGAAAAAACAAGCTTAAGGGAAAACAGAGAATGGAGAAACTGACCAAGAACATGTGGGCCTGGAGTTGAGAGTGTATCTAGTTTGCCTTAACTTTTTAAGGCACATGGGATAAATGAAAAACATATTCATTTCAGGGAGACAGATGAGGCGCGATGGCAATCATAGCCTAAAACTGCAACTTTGGACAAGAATGACAGAATTTCACAACTTCAGAGCCAAAACGCCAAATTATTACCAGAATCTGTATGGTAACTGTTTCCTACCAACGCTGTTCTCCCACATACTGCTCCAAACAGGTAGGCACTTTTAAATGACATATTCTTATTTAATCAACTTAATTTGTTTAGAAACATAAGAGATTTAGTCCATACCAGAAGAATTATAGAAAACAATTGTTTACTCACTTAGACTTTAGCATAGTGTTTCTGACCGCCCGTTTGATGGGTATTATATTTCAAGTAATTTATTTCAACATTTATAAAATTGTCAAGAGCCCAAATATGTTTCAGTTACTTTTGATGCCCACACTTGATACTTCATGCCTCAGTGTCCAAACAAGCCCCATTTGTAGGCAACACACGCACATAAACATTTGTCACTTCAGTCTATTATATTACATCAAAAGAAAGAAAATGATGGGTAAAAAAGCCACCTTATCCTCCAAATAGGCCGACTGCCAATAATTGAGATTGAACAGTATTTTGCAAGTTCCTTTGCTTTACATTTGGACAACCCCCAAATCCTCAAGCCTGACCACTAGCCTGTGGACATGGACATGGCGCAGGCTGCCAAATAAAAAAAAAAACAACAACAATGAGCAGACACATACAGTATACTGGCAGTACTAATGGTTGATATTTTTTTAAGTACTATTTAACTTCAGCACACTCAAGACACATGTATAGCCAGAATCCAAATGTTGATCTGATCACTCATGCCAATGTGCCACAGCTCACACCAGCAGTCTGCCATGCAGACCTAAACTGTGTTATTTGGAATATAACCTACTGCGAAGCTGTTCACAAAAAACTAAAGTTTACCTAACTTTGCTACTACAAGTAAAACATGCACATGTGCCAGTACATACAGTATGTTACTATTTCTGCACTCCTTGATTGTTATTTCTTTCACTCTTTAATTTGTCCCTTTGCTTTCTGTATTACTGTATTTTTTTCTTTTGTTTTGAATGTTATGCTATCTATCATGCTGCTGCACTGATAAATGAGGGGCTACCCATATTCTGAAGGCTCATTGTTCCAAACATGCTCTGCTCCCATGCTTCCGGTTATGTTTGGGGTTAGAGATAGGGTTAGTATTTTTCGGAACAATAAACCTTCGAAACAATTACCTGGCACTGGTAAATGGTGAATTTAAATGAGAGACAGCGAAATCCATTTGCGACAGCAACGGCCGTCGGAACAGTTTTATAACCGTTTTACATAAAGGTTAAATTTGCTTTGCATAACAGTCACAAGTGTTGCGCATAACAGTCGACTGTTTTCCCCACTAAACCTAACCCCAAACCCTAAACATAACTTCAGTATCTTGTCAGACTGTTACTTGGCCTCACACCCCGAACCCACCTCACCCCTGCCCACTTCGACAGTTTGGGTTCTTAGGGTTGACGACAGAGTACAACATCTCGCAATGGGTTTGGTCCACAAGATACGATACTCTACCAAAATACCCTTGTACCTGTCCAAATACTTCCTTAATGTCAATGAGGTCCACTCCCACAACACCAGAGGGAGTGCTACTAACCATGTCCAACCCAGATTTGGCACAAACAAGGGTCTTAATTCCTTCCGCTCATATGCCACCAAAATGTGGAATGCCCTACCAACAGTCATAAAGGCATGTGAATCCCTTGACTCCTTCAAAACCGCTCTCAAAGGGCACCTACAGATGGCTGCAATTCAAAACTGGCCTCTGTAAAACAAAAATGTAAACAAACAAAACGCCAAACAACGGACCATCGGATGACCTGCTGTACCTCCACCACGTCTGTAAGGAAGCTAAACAAAAACAAGTTTTACTCTTAGGTACACAAGACGTAACATTAAAGTACAACTTTGAGCCTGGAACTAAATGGTTCCGTATGGGTCCATTTGGTTACATCTGTACACTCCAATTGTAGACCCGTAACTCCTCCCAGACCCCAGTTTGACAAGTAAGGTAATGAGCACTAGTTATCATTCCTCTCTCACACTTTAATCAAAAACTATCTGAGTGACAGCCAGCATTTCATAATAAGCATTAAAAAAAGAAGAAAACAGCCAACGTTCATAACTCCCAGTAACAACTGTTTATGCTTGCCCTTCTGACTTTGCAAAAACATGAGGAAATAACAAATCATAACAGCTAGGTCCTAAATCAAACAGTGAAAACAGACACATTCACCCCAGCAATAAAAAACACAAGTGTTCTACCAGCGAACTACAGTACAAGTTATGCACCTCTGGATTGTATTTTGCACTACTCATTGAGTGCTCAGATCACTCCGAAGGGAGGGAAGGCGACACCGCCAAGGCACTCAACCCAAACCACCGATATCTATTGCAACACAGGCTTGAAACATGGTCTTAAAGCACTGATATTTAAACTTCTCGTAACCACTTAAACCAGACCTTCTTGACTGCAAGGGGTCTCCAAGGGATCTGAATTCTGCCTTCTTTTATCACTCTACAACAGGCCTGTGAGTGAGGCACGCACACACACAAAAACACAAATGCCTTCTACGCCTGGATGGTGTAGAACCCCCAACCTCCACAGGTGAGTCAATGGGACACAACAGCAGTGACAACACAGACATGGGATGTAATCCTTTCCTTAATGACAGTCTCTGGTAGGGCGTAAATGGCAAGAGAAAGCGTACAGATATTTCAGTGCACTACACGTGCATTGTTGTACTGCAAGCACACACGCACATGTACACACACAACGTGTACGTTTGTTCACCTACTGCTTACTTCAAAGGCATTCCTGTAGTGTAAATCAACAGTTACCCATAAAATAACTTAAAGTCCCAATAACCACTGGCTCCACTTTGCCCTGCAGTGGAAAAGCATTCCTGGAACTTTCTCTCTTCCAGCACCTCTCTCCCTCCCATCTCCCCCTGCCTGCACCTACCCCACACGCAGCCTCTTCTCTCCACAAAATACCATTTACATTTTACAAGGTCATTTAGCACTGTATTTGAGCGCTGTCTTTTGAGTATCTGTAGCCTACTTTACTTGAGTATTTGTATTTTTGGATCGGCTGCTTGTGCTTTAAGACAAATATCGCACTGTACATACAAAAGTATTTTTGTATCCACTTAAGCCCTACTTCAAATATTAGGATGAAAAGCAATAATATTTAATCAGTAGTATCTATAGTGACTGCTTCTCTCTGAATCCATCTTTGTGTTTCTCTCTGGTCTCTCTCTCTCCAAACACATCATTAGGCCAGAACTACTCCTTGTCTGTTTTCACAAATGCAGCCGGACTTAAACCGGCATTCACCGATGATGCTAAGTCAGCACAATTTCATTAAAAAACCAATATAAACTAAGTGCTTGGCTAATTCGGCCATTCCAATGCAAACAGTACGTGCACATGTTTAATAGCAGCGTTGGCAGGTCCACATTAAATGCAGTCCACAGAATGCTGCATTTAAGTTGTGCAAGTAATAAATTTCATTGGCTCGCCCATATCCAAAATGTGTTGGCCGTAAAAAAGAAAAATCCTCTTATTTTGTTTCAACAAGGTAAAATGAGGTTAGATATTTTATTAATTATTATATTAATGTGATTCATCACGATTTAGGACTCCCATTGTAGGGACTTAGTTTCAGTTGCATGAGTTTTAACTCATTTTCTGCCGGCGTAAATACAAAAATAATCCACCCCACTGCCAGCAATAACCCAAAAGTCACATTTAGTACAATCTATAAAATGTTTGAATTCTAAAGTAAAACTGGTCAAACCGTCCAGTTTCGGGGGGGGTGTTTTCCCAGTGTCCCCTATGGTACCCTCACCAAAAAAAAAAAACAGTAATCCTGGTCTCAAGACTGCCGCCCCTGGCTAGCCGGGGAGCCAGATGGAGGGGACAGGAACTGGTTGGAATAATGTGTTCCTTCCACATGCTATGTTCAACCAGGGAATCTCCCTCCTGTCAGGTGAAAGGAAGGTAGCTTGGACTCCTCATGCATTGAAGGAAGCATGAAACCAATCTGGTGCCTCCCCAGGTTGGCGGAGGGTGTTTAGAGCCTGCATTAGATAATTGACAGCAGTGGAAAAATGGGTTGCAAAATCGTGAGAAGGGGAATTTTCTCAGACACAATTATCAATAAGCACAGTCAGAAAAGAGACCTAAATGCTTGTGGTGGAAAAAATATTCAAATGTGGCTAGTGCGCTGACAGGCCATCCCCTTAATACAATAAGTTAATGCAAGTATTCCAGTAAAGTCTACTTTCAGCCCGAGATAATACTTTGTTCTGTACCCCCCTGGACATGTGAGAAGCATGCAAAGAATGCTCAGAAATCCTGTTTACTAAAGTCCTACAGCCTGCTATTATTTGACTTGTCAGGAGAGTCTCTGACATAAACAGGTCAGACATTCAAAATAGGCTGTCCCAATCACAAAATAACAGGTAGCGATGATCCATTTAGCTGTTTATTTTGCCTTAAAAATAGAAACATACCGTATATCAATAACTATCACAATCCTGTTTGCCTTTCAGGCTTTGTCAATAAAATATTCACAGGGATATATCAATAACGGTAATTTAAAAACTTGATACTTTTTACTTTTTGAAGTGTTTTCCTTTCCTTTCGTAACATGGAACTAGCCAACGTACATGATCATTGCAGTTATTCTCACTGCAATCCTGGCATTAATTGTGATTAATCACAATTAAAATGGCTCATTTGAACTCTTCAGAAAGCTTTCAAAGTGCGTGATATCACCATATTTTTGCACAGTTTGTAAGGTTATCTTTTTGCTTAACAGTACAATTTTACAAAAAGGTAAAATAATATTGGTTATCGGCAATAACACCGATTAATTATATTGGATCTCGAAATCAGCAAAAAAAATCACATCTTATGTGCCAATGAGAATATTTAAAATGTATGACATGTTTTAAAAAAAAATATGACACTGTTTTCAATACGAAAAAGATTATGACGATTCTGCAAATAGAATCATGCCAAATACTGTTGCTGTTTTCATTTTGATTGATACTTCGATTCTTGAAATTAAAAATCATTTTTTTGATGCAGTTACTACATCATTACACCCCTAAGGTCAGGCATTGAATACAGTCACACAGACACAAACAGGCCAACATGCATGCCTTTGATTGGTTTTATGTTGAAGGTTTCTCACTTTTATTATCTGGGGTAATTGGTTTCCTGTCACTGGTTTTCCTCAAGCCACAGAGACAACACCATACACAATTAGCTCTTACACAACCAAAGACATGGTCAAATGCACACGCAGACAGACAGACAGACAGACAGACAGACAGACAGACAGACAGACAGACAGGCAGGCAGGCAGACAGACAGGCAGACAGGCAGACAGGCAGACAGACAGACAGACAGACAGACAGACAGACAGACAGACAGACAGACAGACAGACAGACAGACAAACACACACAAATATTTGCACAAGCAAGACTGAACAAACCAAATCGTTGGCAAAAGGTAGAATAGAGTAGATGTTCATTCACAAGGGAAAAAACACGCAGCAGCAAAGCACTAGAACATAATTCTAAAATAAAATAGGCATTTAAAAGAAAGCAATGTCGATCTCCACACGAAACATTCATAATGTGTGTGCATGTGCGTGTCCATTGTCAGTGCCCAGTTAGAACATATAATAGTATAACTGGACCTGGATAATGCTTCATGAGTAGACTGAAAATAATAAATGAAACAAAATGATTACAAACACAATCAATACACACACGCTCACATTAAACCAACAGTCCAATGTGAACACGAATGCACGCATGCAAGCACGCACACATGCATGCGCACAACTACTGTTTTTTAACAAGGCTTTTACTCTCACTTTGGCTGCAAGATGTTTTCTCTGTATCCATTTCCTGTTTCAATAAACCTACTGGCCCAGGTTTCATCTAACTCTGATCAATGTGTGTGTGTGTGTGTGTGTGTGTGTGTGCGTGTGCGTGCGTGTGTATGTGTGAGTACATGTATGTACGTGTACGTATGTACGTGTATGCATGTGTAGAAGGAATGAAATAACAGTTCTACAAGCTCAACACATCTTAGGCTGGGACAAATTGTGATCTTTAAAGTAAAAAAACAAACAAAACAACAACAACAAAAAAGTGTATAAATGAAATCAAGTTAAATTCATGTTTATTGTTTATCTATCAAAACTCATTTGCATCAGTCAGGATGTCAGATGGTGAAAAAGTATATATGGTGGAAAAAGTACTAAGTAAAATATTTTTCTTGTGGAAAATGTACCCAAACGTTCTACTGAAGAAGCAGAAATATTCTAATACTCTATTAACTAAAAGTCTGGAATTCAAAATATAGTTTTGCCCTGATACCCACAAGTACATATTTAAAACCCACTGACTACCAAAAAAGGACATCAACTGAAAGATGTAATTTGTGTGGAGAGGAATGTAGTAGTAGAACCACACGCTGTCATTTAACATGTTCTGGGTAGTTTGATGAAAATTAGGCAATCCACATCCTAGCGTTACACACTAACAATTGAGACAAATTGCCCTTTGATATTTAGGCCTATAACAGAGCTGGTCATGAAGACGTTGTACTGCTTCTGTGTAGATGCCGGAGGGGTTTATTGGTTTTGGTTTGGGAGTCTTGGGACAGTGGTGTCAACAAATGTTTATATCGATTTCAAGAACGTCCCTCGACCTCACATAATTGAATGGAATGACACAGAGCACAAGACGGACCTCCCCGCTCGATCTTTTCCCACAAACCACACAAAATGTTCATGCGCGTGCACACACACAAGACGCACAGAGTCAATCAGCCACACACGCACACAGACAAACACAGCCACACATACACACGCACACACACACAAGCACACCACAGGAAGAGGATTATAGTACTTGTCTTCTAAAAAGGTAATCATCTGCTGCAATCATTCAGTTGGTTGGCTGATTACACTGGTATGTTCAGATCTGGGAGGATTTATATTTGCCCGAGTACGCTTGAGGGATCGGGTGGTCTAACATATGTGTCTCCTCATGTGCAGTATTTGTGTGTGCAAATGTGAGTGTGCGCGTGTGTGTGTGTGTGTGTGTGTGTGTGTGTGTGTGTGTGTGTGCGTGTGTGTGTGTGTGTGTCTGTGTGTGTCTGTGTGTGTGTGTGTGTGTGTGTGTGTGTGTGTGTGTGTGTGTGTGTGTGTGTGTGTGTGTGTGTGTGTGTGTGTGTGTGTACATGCTTGCATGCATGTGTGCGTGCATGCTTCTGTGGATATCTCAGAAACGAACCCACAACATGCTAGGAAAAAAGGCATCTGGTATCAGGGATGGTGATGACAACGGCAGGGCCAATGAGGGACTCATTGGCGTCAGGGACATCAACAAGAAGTGTCCGATGACAGGACAATGACATGCCAGTGGATAGAAAATAAAACAGAAAGCACTGGGCTGCTGGGCCCACTGCACGTCAGCTACCATCTGAACGAATATTCACCAGATGAACACTGTGCTCAGATAGTTGCCTCCGAGTAGTGTTTGAATTGAGCCCTGCGGATAAAATGCTGTCTGAGTGGATCATTTACTCCACTGAAGGCCCTGTGGCTTTTTACAACAAGGTCATCTGTTAAAGACATGAGTTTGTACAGTGATCTCCAAACTGTTCAATACATAAATACATATTAGGCCTGTTTCTAGCTGAAGGAGTGTTTTCAATGCAAAATCATGAATCATGAATGGGGATCAATCAACCCTCTAGCTTGACATGGCACAGTTAAAACATAATGAAATTGAGAACATTTTCTCTTCTATTGCTTGCTGATGGTACCCTGACTTTCAGCAGCTGTAAAGTAATTCCCCTAGGTTGGCTGAGTATATCTTAGTAGACACCTTTACAAGCACATTGGTGAGGAAAAATCTAGGGAAGAAATGCATTCCCAAATTTGACAATATTCTAATAATATCCCTCTGGCCAGGATACAAAATCTGCTCTCACCTGCATATGTTTCTGTGTGGCAAAATATAGTTTATTTTTCAGCTAATATGGTACGACATGGCAAGCAGCACTGCTGGATTCTGTAACGTTTATGGTAATAAAGATCTTGTTACTTCAAAAAACTTTTGGTCCACTATGAATGAGCCTTTGACAAAGTGGTATTTCACTTGCCTAACAAACCAGATCTCACTTTGCCAAAGAATGTTGGCATGTCAGTGGTTCTCAAACATTATCATGTCAAAGCCCAGCCGCAATGTACTTGGCTAAGGACCTCCTTTTGAAAACATTTTCACTGGTCCAAATATTTCAAAAAAGCAGATGTACAAATGATCTCGTCAAATTGTCAGGTTATGTGATCATAGATTGCCATTTCTGCTTTGATACCCGACTTTACCCACAAAGGTCAAAGCTCTTTATGATATGCAGACATACTTTTGATACTGTTGATACTTAGCATATTACATCTTCTGTAGGATTAAACAATTTGTTGGAGATGCGAAGGAAATGTTCCTCTTCATTGTGGAATTCAGTCAATGTACCACACAGAGATTATTTATTTCTACTTATAATGGCCATTTTATATAGGTGGTTTTAGTACCCAACTGTTAAAGACGCACAACCAAGATGGCATCTACGGTGGCTAAAATAAGCTAAAACGCCTATAAAGTGGTACATGTAAAAATCATAACAATTATTCACTTGTTAACAAGTTTTTGAATTCTGGCATTGTATTAGGTATACTATGGGCATAAGGTTTTCAAAAAGCATCTGAAACTAGTTTGGATCACCCTCTAGTGGTCATTTTGCAATGAAAATGTTGTTAGTAGATGGTTGAAACTCCAAAGCAATCGATAGAATAGATTTGTCAATGTATTCTGTTACTATTGGGTCTGCTAAATAACATGATAACATAAGAAAAACAAACACCTAGAAAGGCATCGGATTAAAGATGGCGTCCATGATGGTTGCCAGGAGCTTAAAATCCCAATAGTTTACTACATTCACTTGTGGATACACGCAGCTGAAATGAGTTCCATAGATCAGGGGTTTTCAACAGGTGGTCCGGGGACCACCAGTGGTCCTTGAGAGGATTCCAGGTGGTCCCCAGCTAAGTTGGTTAACCAGATTTAACTCTTGAGAACCAAATGGACCCTTGCGGGTCCATTTGGTTTCATTTTCACACTCTCAAGGGTTAAAATATTCATTACCTTAATTAGCCCACAAGTCTACACAACTAGAAGATGAATGGTCATTTTGGTTTTGCTTGTTTTGCAAAAGAAATCTTTAGTTTTGGGGCCTGTGTGGCTAAACTGTCGCGGTGGTGGTCTGTCGCTCAAATGCTGAATTAATGGTGGTCCCTGGTGTCAAAAAGGTTGAAAACCACTGCCATAGATGTTTAAGCAGGCTTTCCAGCTTAGGACGTCCTCCCGGACGTCTCCGGCGTCCTTACTGCACGTTCCAATGCATGGGGAAAAAAGCCCCATGGCTGATTGTAGGAAGATCAAATGAATCGATCAATCTTGGTATACGACCATATAGTGTTTAAAGGAGCATTCAATGACTTGGGTGATTTGGAAAACCATCCGGTCCCCCCAGTAACAAGATGTGCACATCCACACGCTCTGCAGTACAGTAGTGGAAGTGCAACAGACCAACAGCACATGCACCAACAACCCTAGAACGCTGAATATGGGTGATTTTCAAGATTATATACTGTATTTGCAATTTTCATTATGTCGCTTATGTCTGAGGTGGGTGGGTGAAGAAGTCATGATGAAATATTAAAGAAGACTACCTCAAATTACGATGTATTGCTGTACTTATTCTAATGAGAAATACATATTTTGTATTAAATATTTTACACTGGGAAAATATACCTGTGTTTAGTGATGGAGTAACACAAATTAAGTTGAGTCTTCTAACAATGAGGACTTTATAGACTACTGCATGCGCAAACAAACACATATTCACACACTCGCACACTGACACACGCAGGAAGCGAGACTCATTGTGTAAGGAGCATTCAGAAGGAGTGTGGTGAACATTACAACGTCCCATAGAGGAGCACAGCAGTGACCCATGTAGAAACACTGGAACGGCCAGCAGGGTAGACTGTTTATCTCAATATCAGCTCTCAAACATCACATGTTGATCTGAAACAGCTCCATGCCTCAAACACAAACACTCCCCCACAGAGCTCCCAACCTGCCAAATGATGCTGTGTGTGCGCACACATGTGTGTGTGTGTGTGTGTGTGTGTGTGTGTGTGTGTGTGTATGTGTGTGTGTGTGTGTGTGTATGTGTGTGTGTGTGTGTGTGTGTGTGTGTGTGTGTGTGTGTGTGTGTATGTGTGTGTGTGTGTGTGTGTGTGTGTGTACACGTGCTTCTGCGTGTGTACATTTGTATGTGGCACAACTGCTTGTGTAAATATAGTGTGTGTGTTTGTGTGTGCATGTACTTATGTATGACAGAAAGAAAGAGTGAAAAGTTACGTGTGCGTGCATGTGTGTGTGTGTGTGTGTGTGTGTGTGTGTGGGTGTGTGTGTGTGTGACAGAGAGAGAGGGAGAAAGACAGAAAGACAGAAAGAGAGAGAGAGAGAGAAAGAGAGACGTGTGTGCGTGCCCAATAGGGTCCACTGATTATCAAATTAATCATACTGAGGCTGTGTGTGTGTGTGTGCGTGCGTGCGTGCGTGCGTGTGTGTGTTTGTGTGTGTGCATGCAGGCATGAGTGCGTGTGTATGTGTGGGTAATCACGGGACATCATCAGGCAGTCAAAAGCTGGAACAAACCAGAAGGGGATTGCTCCACACGGAATTGCTAAGCGCGTATGTCTATGTGTACACATAACTGACTGTGCACGCATCACCTTGCCAAATGAACTGTAAGAGCTTTGTCAAGTCATGTCGCTGACAGACAAATCCCACCAATAACATAACATTAATTTCCAGAAATAATTGCTCTGACCACTATAACAAGATTCTGTGTGAACTCAGTGTTGCCAACTTAGCAGATTTGTCACTATTTTTAACTACTTCCGAGACCTTCCTTCTCTATTTAAAGGGGAATTCCACCCATTTTTTTTTCCTGAGAGCGTACAAATGGTACCAAATGAACCCTAACAGGTCCATATGGTTCCATTTGCACACTAAACACAAAACAAGTCCTAAAAGAAAAATCATTAATATGGTGAAACACAACTTGATGATGTCATCAAGTTGTGTTTCACCATGTTAATATATTTTTTCAGACCTCCATTTCTAGGAAGCACGGAATGAAGGGACTGTTTTATCATGTCCAATGAACATCTCTAAGGTACATTAATGACATTGTAAAATGTTGAAAATGGGTGGAATTCTTGGGTGGAAATGGGTGGAAGTTTCTAGCGACAAATCTCTCTCTAGTGTTTCTCGTGATTTGGGGAGAACTTCTGGTGTTGACATTTGCCAGAGATCCTCCTCCATTTGTGCACATCACGGCCGCAAGCAGCGTGTCTTTTATCACAGTTTGTAGGGGCGCCTAAACGTTGCGGATGACAGCAAAAGTCCCTAGGGGCGGTGCGTGCTGCACACACACATATTCCACCCATAGTGGAATATGTGCTGAGGAGTTGGCAACACTGTGTGTGTGAACCCCCTCTTCACCAAACTCAGAAACACAAAACAAACTCATCATCATTTTCCATTGATGACGAGTTTCCACATCTGTGAATGACTGATGGTGAGGTTACAAAAGTGTAAAATGTGAAGGTGGCATGTCTTGGCATAATTACTCCCTGACCACTAAAGCGAACCTTTCAGGCCCTGACAGACGTGCTGAAACGCCAGACGCTTGGCGTCATCAAATGCGATGATGTACCACAACTGGAGGTGTTAAGTGGGTGCAGTGCCAAAACATGTTTGCTGCGTTTTTCAGAATTCAGTTCTTGGGAGTGAGAGTGGGCGTGCAAACCATCCAGACTTCATTAAAACGGAAAGGTAACCTCTTTCTGCATGTTTGTTTTTACTTTGTCTTACAATCACAACACACACAAAAAACGTGGTGTTGCAAGGTGTCCCTGCATCATCCAGCCCCAAAGGAACACACCCAGGGGAATTACCCTTGTGGAAATACCGAAAATATATGAATGAATGAATGAATGAATGAATGAATGAATGAATGAATGAATGAATGAATGAATGAATGAATGAACTCACACACACACACACACACACACACACACACACACACACACACACACACACACACACACACACACACACACACACACACACACACACACACACACAGAGCTGTCTGCCGTCTATTCTGTGCTCAGCCTTGAGGTCTCTGCTGGGGAAAGCATCACTTTGGAATACATATTTAACAGACACTTTTCTCTGCATGCTTATTTGGCCTGAGTTGTTAGATAAGGGCGTTTTTGTAGTTAAGGGCCAAGTTTTTCTTCATCCAAAGTTTTCTCCGTCAGTAATAGCAGTAGTAGTAAAGCAGTAGTAGTAGTAGTATCGGTATTAAGGACCACAATGGTCAATTTCCTTTTTTCTCTTTTTTTCGTCCTTTCTTTCCTTTCAAAACATCTGCCCTTCTGCCAACTGTCGTTTTTTAAAACCTGTCCGACTCCATGGTAACACATCAATCACTATATCTTCTCGCCACTCTTATATAATAATGAGTAACCACTTCCATGTGTGACAGACAACCAGAGAGACATTGGGGAGATTTAGGACCCACGTTTTCCCGGAAGCTCTGTAACACTGTAGTCTCCTGCAGTGGACTCCTCTGGGTCCAAACTGACAAATCCTGTCCACGCTTCTCTGCACAGTGCATACACATATTTGTCATACGGTGGAACACAGCGCAGACAGACCAAGGAGAGAGATGCGTAAACATTGGGTAATAAAACCAAACTCAAACAAGACAGTGATTGATAGGTTTGTCACAGTGTGATGCTGGAAAGAGATTTGTAAGAACACACAAACAACTACTCATTTCTATTTTTTTCCCTTCCCAATTCTGAGTATTTAATTTTTTTTCCGACGGCACCAAGGAAAAACTTTTGCTGTGACGTCCCAGGGATGATGAATTGTTAATACGCATGTGTATGGCATGGTTTTGCTGGGAAACAGAAAAATACAAAGGGATAAATTGTATAGAATAAACCTAGCTATGATTTATCCCACTCATATACAGTTCAAATGAAACAGACTGGACCTTCAGAAACAGACTGGACCTTCAGATCTGGGTCCTGCGCATCGTATTCATACACACTTCAAAGAGAGAGTATTTCGAAGCAGAAGCCAGGATTGCGGAATTGAAGTGATTGAAGATGCCAAATCCAGTAGCGTTGATATACTGTAAATGAGCGCCCTTGAGGAATTATCCCATTGTGAAATTCAAGTGGTTGTGGGGGGAGAGAGAGAGCTTGGCCCTGAGCTATACCGAGCGGCAACATGATAGAATGATTGCGACAAGGAGATCAAGCAGAGTCAAGTGCATAAACACCGATCGAGATTGTATCTCTCGAGGAAACAAAATCTATCTACCAGACAACCAGAGTAAGGATAGTAGCGTTCGAAGGGACCGAGTATGACAGGAAATGGGAAGAGACTGGAAGGTGACCAAGATGGAGCTTGGTGTGAGTTACTGTATGCAAACCCCTGGGTGTCCCGATCCATGGATTCCCACCCAAAATACCACTGGAGAAAGGACAGTGACCGGGTCACGCCAGGATGATGGATGCACTGGGACAAGTGTCTCCAATGAAGATCCCAAGAGGTAACATCAGATTGGACACGGATGGTTAGTGAGAGGTTTGTTCATCTTCAGTTCAACCTCTAAAGGCCTTCAGTGAATGCAGTATGATAAATACAGAACAATCAGGCAAAAATAATGAGATATCTTTTTATGTGAAATAGAGGAAACTACTCTTCCTCTGTACACTGAGCCAAAATATGAGCAATATCTGAAGTTTCCAAAATACTATCCTATCGATAATTAATTGATCAATAAAGAAAGCAATGACCCTGTTGCTCTCGTCTACAAAATCAAATTCAATCAAGAAGACAAGATGAAGACAACACAGATGGAGGTAGATCAAAAGAAACCTATCATATTTAGGCCTTGAGAAAGCTTAGATTGTGCAAAAAGGATATTCAGAGCGTGTGTTCTACAAAAGCCTGCCACTTATTGGAAATTCCCAGAAGGAAAAGGACAGATTTTTTCCATCAGATCTAGCAGGACTTGGGGTCGTTCTTGAAATCATCATGGTGTTATTCTTCTAATCAGAGCAGAACAGGAAATGATGGTGCAATAAAAACAGCAAAGAATTATTTTGTTGTATGAAGGGAAGCGGTCATTCACACTATGACTCTCATTTCCGAGTTACACAAGAAAAATTAATAGAACAGCTTTGCGCCAACAAATTGCCAGAGATGTATTTGCATTGTTTAATCCACATTTTGTATTTGTTATAAGTCATATGGACAATCTACTGGATTGAAATGAATATGAGCCCCGTGTTGATGACCACTTGGTCACAACTTAAAAAGGTCCGTCGCTAAAGGCTAAGGGGAAAATGATTTCAATGCAAGAGCAGGGTAAGTTTTACTGGGGTCCAGCAGCCTTAGCGGTTTGTAGTTCTTTCAGATTGCACAGTGGATATTTTGTCTGTTTGATAACAAGCAACGGAACTATTTTCAGGCGGAATTTTGTGTGTTAAACGTGCAATTTCTTTGGCGTATGCTCCAAACGTAATCAATCAATCAAGGCAGCCTGGGTAGTTTGTAATAATAACATAAAGCACTGTTAATGGATGATGAGGTCCTATTCATTCAGGTAATTGTACTCTTGAGGGTTCATACGTTGTAGAAACATCGGAATCGTGACAGTGAGCTCCTGCCTCAATAACACTACAGAAACGTGCGAGAGAGATAGGGGGGTAGTATGTGAGAATGAGCTGACCTGTAGCCTTCTCAGGGTTGTTGCACATGAAGCAGAGCCAGCCCCCCTCTTCCTCACTGTAGCCAAAAAGGTCAAAGAAACGCACCTCCTCTAGATGAGTCTGTAGATTGTCCAGATCCTGGGTTGGATAGAAAGAGAGAGAGAGAGAGAGGGAATACTCACATATTAATCTGGTTCAATTCCATATAATACTGTAGTGCAGAGTGGAAATCCAGACTCCCTTTGCGGATCACTAGTGTGTACAAGAGCAGTGTGTGTGTGTGTGTGTGTGTGTGTGTGTGTGTGTGTGTGTGTGTGTGTGTGTGTGTGTGTGTGTGTGTGCGCGTGTGTGTGTGTGTGTGTGTGTGTTTGTGTGTGTGCGCGCACGTGTGCATGCTCGTGCATGCTCGTGCATGCATGCGCGTGTGCTGCTGAGTGTCAAACAGGCTTTTGAATTTGTTATTGGCAGTAGTATACAGTAATATACGCTCATTATATTATCCCCTACTGTTGAATAAAGAGGGATTTATTGCATGTCTTAAATTGACTAAAGGGCTTTACAGACGGGGAGTGATAAACGACTGCCTTATCACAGCGATTCCACCCTGCCACTCAGTGCCGGCAGATGAGAATCGCGTAGCGTGGAAAGAGCTCTCAGAAACAAGGTGTAAAATCAAACACGGCGTGAGCACGAAACAGGACGTGCGCAACAAACAGCACTGGACGGCATGCGATAACGCCTGGCATCACATGCTTGCTTCATCGCACAGCGCTTTCTAAGCACAAAAGGCCTGTCCTGTTAAAAATTAATTAGAAGGCGCGATTTGTTACTCCCCTTCTGTAAACCCCCTAAGACCTAAAAAGCAACGCTTTTTGTTAAATAAACATTTGATGCTTAATGTAAGTCACTCTTGATTAACCCTGCTCCGACCGCCCAACATGTAGAGGGAGTTCATTTGAACCCGCCTCCAACACAGAGCCATGTGAAATATTGATGCATTGTTTACATTACATTATTTGTGTTAGCATTTTGATTGTCGCTTTTCTGTCAGAGGTTTTTCAATGGCCGAGAGCAGGCGCTGTGAGACTGGTGGCATGCCATTAGTCTGAAGGTTGTTCCAAAATGACTAAACCTATCTCTAATGTAACCCTAACCCTAAACATAACAGCAAGCATGGGAATAGATCATGTTCGGACTAACAGAGCTTTGGAACAACTCTATGAGGGGGTAGTCTCTGTGAGGCCCGCAGTCGCACAGAGGGAAAGAACCACATCCGACCACGATTACGTCATCACCACTTCCGGTTCCGGATATTTTTCCTCTACAAAACAAAGGTTACAATGGGGGAACCTGGCATTGCGCAATTATTAATGGGGCGTTTGGTGGGTAGGTTAAATGCTTAAATTGTAAATTGTGCTCTTTGAGCACTTGATATAAACGGAAAAGGGTGGTTGCTGTGATCAGTTCTCTCTGTGCTGGTAGCCGGTCCCCAGAACATAGTCAAATCAATGTCATGTGTATGTTGGAGAGAGCAAGAGAGGAGCCTGTAGATTTGCATTTTCTGCCCTTATGTTCCTCCAGAATATGGATACTGAGCGTAACTGTGAGGGGCAGATGCTCACAATGCAAAAAAAAAAAAAACACACAAAAAAATCCATTGCATAAGATAAATGGATACAGCTTCCTGACGGTAATCCCTTGAAGATACACTGTAACATTTAACTTAATTTGTGACATCAAATTTAATTCAAACTTCAACAGAGATAATGGCTCCTCAATGTCAGGTTTTTGGTTCATCAGGCACAGAACACCCCTCACTGCCTGCAAGTTTACTCTGACTAACTGTCTACTGAATCTCTCCTGACAGGGCCTGATTAACGGCTTTTGAAGGGAGGGTCGCCGCCAGTGGATTTTTAATGTTCCGCAACAGGAAAAGGCCCATCTCCGGATTAGGTGATCCCACTCATGCCCAAGTCTACATGCCAAGCCAATTAAAACGATTTTAACCATGTTTAACAAATGACTCATATCTGATTTATCAGAGGAGCGAGGCATGTGAGAGGCGCACACACACATACGTGCACACAGGGCCGCACGCACGCGTGGACACACACAAAGAAAAACATGTTTCCAAAAAAGCATGTGAGTCACTAAATGAGTAAGCAAGCAAGTGAAAAGTAATGAAAGATGAATAACAAAGGAAGAAAAAGGGAACGGAGGGAAAGTGGACCTGTCAACACACATCTCCATCGGTCCATCACTATAATGCCCAAACCAGCTAACCCCAGACCACACCCTATAAAAGATGATGACTTTAATACGCTGGAGGGGAGAGAAAACTGGGCAACGGTCTAACATAGACAGAGAACAACAACAAGTAACAACCACACGTTGTTGGCTCATCAAGACAGGAAGTTACATTCCCATAACACATGAATCAGAGCAACAATGGCTGGATTATGTGCATCTGAATGTCATATATCCCTATATAACCTCTCTCTCTCTCTCTCTCTCTCTCTCTCTCTCTCTCTCTCTCTGCCTGCCTGCTAAAAAAAACGTTTTCTTCGCCAGGACATGCATATAATGTGATCAAGATGGTAGTGTCAGCCTCTGAGGTCACCTCAGTGGTTGCATGCAGGGCTGTGACTGATGAGCTTACCTGAAGTGATGCGGTGGGCCGAGGCACTGGACACTGAGCTGTCTTTTAGGCTCTTTGTGACCAAGAAGGTTAACCCATAATGTACTGTAGCCTGGCCTAACCTGAAATGATTTTGGCCTAGAGGGGGCGGGGTGCCATCCAAATTTGGACGGCAGAAGAGCTGATCTGATTTGATCTCTGCTGTGCTACAGTACGTCACATCAGTGATGCCCACTCCGAAAGGTTGACTCCCACTTCTAGGCCACCGTGGCTAACAAATTAGTCCAGGCTTTCCGTTTTCACACAACACAGACGGAAATGAAAGCCTGGATGTCGAGGCTACATGTACTGTGATGTCTTTGTTCACGTTTCTGTAATATAGCCAAACTGTAGAACTATAGCAGAACACATAAACTAACAAAGAATTACGTGGCAGTAGGTGGCAGTAATGCACACGATCACTGGATGATGATCAGAATAAGCACAACAGAGTACTGTGCTGATCACCACAACATGGAGGGCTCGATCAGTGCGGCCGATCATGTTTGTTATCATAAATAAGTCAAATCCGTCGTATCACCGCGCTGATTGTTTCAAGGTGAGCGGGACGTGACGTTAGCCAATCATGCTAAAAATATGATAATCCTCTAAAATGATTGTTACGATGTTATGATGGAGATTAAATACAGTAAATATGTCTAATACGTCACCAGGTGATCGAATCATGACTTTATATATATATGTTGTCCAGGAGGACTGCAGACCTGCGCATGCTCAGAAAGACAAGATACACAATTATGAAGCAAGACCACAACTCAGATTGAAATGTATCATTGATTTTTACTCGAGTAGGAACCAACTACTGACAACATCACGTAACGGAAACCCTCCAGTAAATGGTTCAAATTACAATGTCTTCACAAAGCTTTTATAGCGTAAGAGCCATCCCATGTTTAGCACTCAGGACATATGTCAACAAATGGTCAGTCACAAATGAAACCCTCCCATCCAACAGGATTGGAGCATTAGACAAAGAATAACAACCACTACTAGGGACGTTTTAAGATGTTTATCAACAAATTTCCACGACAATGTCAGGTGCGCCCTAACATGTGACATGCACTAACCAATCAGGAACATTACACATCGTAGAACATTTTTAATCAACATTTGACATTTCTTGGCTTTATATTAGCCATTATAAAAGGTAGTGGTACTATTATCTCATATTTAGCTTGCTCATTTTTAAACCTCCAGCACCATTGTCCACACAGCATAGGCTATATTGCATCCTTACAACTGCCATATTTATCATACACTGACCATTTACTGCATATGAAAAAATGGTGCAGGGTCAAGCAGCCAGACTACATTTTGGCTAAATTTGTCTGGCTCCCTTACTACTGTGATGTCAAATACGTCACAAATTTACAAGTTGCCTGACCAAACCCCCTTCTGCCTGTGCTGGCGAGTCCATCCACGACTTACTAATGCACGTAGTGCTGCTCTAAGGACACATGCAACCAGTCGATGCGACGATGCCCCGACATGAGAAACATTTACTACTGCAATACACTGCCGTTTTGGACGCTACTCTAACAGCGTGCCATGCAGAACACGGACGTCGCTTTTTCTTGCGGGACCCCTGAAGCCAGGCGTCTCAAGTCAGCATTCATGCAGCGCTTATCGACACACAAGTGTCCACTACAGCACAACTTACCCATGGCGCGGCTGCCACCAGCAACAACGCTACTACGCTCTATGGCTACGCTCCTTTGTCTCTATTCAGGTTGCATGAACAGCGCTCGAGCACTCACTTTCTGACCCCCCAATGTCACAACTCAGATTCGACATGCCCTTGGCCAGACTGTTAGAGTCAATGAATGAAGACGGTAGACACAGATGTATCCAATATCCGATCTACAGGAGTAATGGAATGTGCTGTGAGCTTGTAGATGAGCTATTTTCAAAGTATAAAATGGGATTAGAAGAGTGGTAAAATGTTTGCTGTGGACCGGCTGGAATGTCCTCATGGAGCCCTTGAGGTCCACACACCAGACTTTACACATCTTGTAGAGGCCGCTGTTTTCCCTTTTGTTTTCAGTTTTCATTTAAGAACAAAAAGGCACCCTAAGAGTCCTCCTCAGTGTGCGTAGATTTTGTTCTTAACTACGGACAAATCACAGCTAAGAAAACGTTGAGGCATCCCAAAATGTTCTTAAAAACTTCTTAAGTGTGCCTAAGAACAAATTTCCTCTTAAGAACATCTTAAGAACGGTTGGCGCATGAGGCCCATTGTATGGAGCGATGGTCAGTGGTCCCTGGCCTGATGTATCTGACGTGTACATAGCATTCATGTTTAAGTTAGCCTCTGGACTGTCTATTGTCAACGTTGTTCATACATTGATTAGGGCAGGGACAACGATAATAGTAACCAACGACATGTTTGCTGTGTTGGATTGAGGCTCGCCTGTTGGGGACAATACATGGAGCGCGGCATAATATAATAATAATAAAGGTAATTATAATAATAATAAATATAATCTCACAACCAGCTAAGTGATAGTTTGGGGAAAAAAAATGGACCCTTATGGCTGTGTAACTGTGCACAAAACGTCCAGCTCCATATGGGTCCATTTGGTTGCTACTAATGGGTCCATGTGGTTCCATTTGTTAGTAGTAGTAGTAGTAATTGTAGTAATAATAACATTTTAAAAGTTTATTTATATACCACCTTTCATGACAAAATACAAACTTTTCCATTCCAAGGACCCCCAATGGACCCCATAACAGAACATTTTAAAGCTCTTGCAGTGTTCATTTTAATTGCAAGGACCCCCAGTTTGACATGAAGTAGGCTACACAGACCCCCCATTTAATGCCAATTCTCTTTCTGGGACCCTCAATTTTCTCCCCATTACTGCTGCATTACCTACCTCCCT
This sequence comes from Benthosema pterotum, assembly GCA_039105355.1. Classification (NCBI taxonomy): domain Eukaryota; kingdom Metazoa; phylum Chordata; class Actinopteri; order Myctophiformes; family Myctophidae; genus Benthosema; species Benthosema pterotum. The sequence continues at coordinate 25,766,934 of CM076977.1, forward strand.
GTTCATGTTCATACTCTTTTGTAATAATTTCAGGTTACTCACTATTACAATTCCTCTTTTTTTTTTTTCAAAAATGAAGTTGCCTATGATGAAAGATGCAGTGTGCAAAGTGTACAAAAATACTTGACTCATCATTTTCCAAATTGGAGTGAGCGCAAGTCGTCTTTCACCACAACGGCGTGGACTAGACATGTCTAGTCATTTTTATTCAGGTTAGTGGATGGTAGCGCCCCCTATGGACAGGCCGCCACTGCTGGTAATATTAGTTATACAAGCACACATTGTGAGTTTGCATAGCATCTATTTTTGTTATTTACGAAAATGTTTGAAAGCACAACAGATCTGAGCTCAACTTTAGCCACCATGGCATATGGAAACAAACAAAGACCCTGTGAAGTACGCTTTGTGGCACGGCACACATCACTTACAGTAGTTCTTGTAGTAGAAAAGGGCCATTTATGTTCAAGCTTTGTTAGATCAACAAGTGATGTGGCCCAGCTGGGTTAATCTCATCAGTGTGTGGTTTTGTTTCATATATTTGCATTGAAATGGAGTCAGTACATTAAATTATCCCCATTAGGATAATAATAGAATGACTGTGTGACAGTCAATGTTTCATTTCTGAACAGTACATGTTGTACCAGCAGTGGGACCGCATGGAGTGATGAGTAGAATAGGATAGAGGAGCAAGGGAGGACTGAGAAAGAAGGAGCAGAAGGGAAGACGAAAAGAAGAAGAAAGGGGGAACAGTGGGGAGAAGTTTAACTGAGATTGGAGGAGGAAAATGTTCAGATTAATGCAGGAGACGGAAGGGGGGGGGGGGGGGTGAGCGCAGTACAGGAGAAATAAGCACTGGAGAAGGGAATGCATGGCAAATGGATAGTGGAGGTGAGGGGAGGTAAGATTAAGAGAAGAGAGACAATTGGTTGAGAAAGGGGAGTGGAGTGTGTGTGTGTGTGTGTGTGTGTGTGTGTGTGTGTGTGTGTGTGTGTGTGTGTGTGTGTGTGTGTGTGTGTGTGTGTGTGTGTGTGTGTGTGTGTGTGTGTGTGTGTGTGTGTGTGTGTGTGTGTGTGTGCATGTGTGTAAAGCGGGGGAAGGCTGGCAGGAGCAGTAGAAGAGTTACTGTCACCTCAGCAGCTACAGGAGAGAACAATAAATTGAAACATCCAAAGAGAGTTAAAGAGGAGAGCAGAGGAGGACAGGCGGTCTCTGGCGGGCAGGAGTGCTAACAGTAGAAGTAAGAGTGAATGAAAGAGATGTGAGGAGGAGCAGAGAGAGGAAACGTAGGTGGTAATAAGGAGAAAGGCATACAGTATCTCTCCCTAGCCGAAGCTCTGATACGGCTGTTCCAAGTTCGACGTAAACACTAGTATGTGAACAGAGTGACCCCCCGAGGGCTCTACTTCCCTATAGACCAGATCTCTCCAAAGGAAATAGACAATGTAAGATTGTAGATCTGAAATCTTCGCTGAATTTTAGCCACAGAAAGGGCACGCCAGAGTTCGTAAAAGTGGCAACCATTCACTGCAACCTCTCTCTCTCTCTCTCTCTCATCCTCTAGCAGGCTTTGCTATAAAGTTGGTGCCATCAGAGTTGGTTGGACTCCATTAAAAACAGGAGAACTGAAACAAGGGAACTGGAGAATTACGCACAGAGGGCTGATGGCAAGCTTCACTTACAACCACCCCCACTAGAATGGACAAACACACATGCACTCACACACACACACACACACACACACACACACACACACACACACACACACACACACACACACACACACACACACACACACACACACACACACACAGTCGAACGGACAAACATGTGTGGCGTCTGCATGCACACACTCATGTACACTTAGAAAAACAGGCTCAGTGGAATGGACACGAAGAGGTCTTGCAACACTTCAGTGGAAAACTAATATCATGGTTATCAACTGCTGTTAATAGGGCAGATGTTTTTTGTGGCGGTATATTGAGTCACCTATATTGTGTATGTGCACACGCACGCTCCCATGAAGACACACACACACACGCGCACACACACGCGCACACACACGCGCACACACACACACACACACACACACACACACACGCACACACGCACACACGCACACAGAGGAATACTTCAAAAAGGCGCTGACAGACACAACTGTTCTCACATGACTTTCCCCCACATGAATTCTTTCACGCCTTCACCTGGCTGTATATTTGATTCTCAATCTTTCCATTCATTCTTTCCTCAGCCATTATCTCTGGGATCTGTCTCTCTCTGTCACCTAGTTCTTTCCCCTTGTTCATTAACCATTTAAACCCCATCATCTGTAATCTGGATTTGGAAGGCAACATGGACCTTTTTCGGTGACTAAGGTAGGCGTATCACACATCTCACAAATAGAAACTACAATGTAATATTCTCCTTCCATCCATCCATCCCTCCCTCCATCTTCAACTGCTTATCAGGTCAGGTCAGGTCGCGGGGGCAACAGCTCCACCAGACCGCTCCAGATTTCCCTCTCGCAAGCAACATTAGTAACTTCCTCCTGGGGGATCCTGATAGTTCAAGGCCAGAGAGTCTGGCCTTCAGAGAAAACTCATTTCGGCCCTCATACAGTATTTGCAACCTTTTTTTTTACTCTATCGGTCATGTCCCTCACTTCATGACCATTGGTGAGAGTAAGAACAAAGATTGACCAGTAGACAAAGAGCTTTGCCTAATGGCTCAACTCTCTTCTCGCCACAACAGTGCAGTATGACTGTCACTGCAGTGCCGCCCTGGCCGCTCCGATTCTCTGGCTGAAAATAGCACATCTCACATCCCTATAACTGTTGCTTGCTCTTGCTACTAAACGTACGGCGAAATACAGGGTAGCTAATCATGTTTTGATTTAAAATAAATTAAACCCATGTTGTTGTTGTTTGGTAAGGGAAATGAGGAGCTCGTCCATAATGAAAGCCCAGGGTTTTAGGCCAAATGAAACCGTGAACAATGGAATGAAGAGAACATTCTGATTATTCTAAAACAAGTGCATAATAAACCGGTTGAACCGAGCCCAAAAAAAAAACATTTTTAACATTATTCATCTGACCACACTACCCCCCACAGATCACGTTCTTCACCTCCTTCCTTCCTGTGAAACCTCCATGGATCAACATTCTCTGCTTCCTTACCTCAACATCTGTAATTTAATCTTTGGTATGGTCTCGACTCTTTCTGTCTCTTATCGCTCCATTCCCCTACTGACTCAACAGTCTCTCTATCTCTCCCATCTTGCGCTTCACAGTGTCTCCACCTCTAATTGAATTTGGACAGTACAAACACATCAAGCACACTTTTCCTCCTCCTGTTCGCTTTTTGACATCATCACTGTCGATCAGTGTTGAGAAAAAGTGCTAAAAATGTTATACAAATCAATACTGCAACATAAAACCTAAAAGTCCAGTCTTCAAACAATTACTTTCAGTAATACTACAAAAGCATTGTCTTCAAATGTACTTCAACTGCCAGAAGTAAAGAACTTGTTGTGCAGAATGTTCCCATTTTAAGGTTTCAAATGTTTTTAAAAAAAAAGAAATGGAGTGTTTAAGGGGTTTGAAAGTGTTGCGTGCAAAATCCCACTACTGGGTTGACAACACATGAAGACAAGGCAGGAGCATACAGCAGCTGTAAAGTGACTTCTGCCACCTACTTGGAGGAGGTCAAAATCTGATGTAAACATATTGAGAACATGAGCCAGTGTTGTTGGTTCAATGAACAAAGCCTCTCTCTCTCTCTCTCTCTCTCTCTCTCTCTCTCTCGTCGAAGCTCAGTTCCTTCCTCGTCTGAGATAGTGATGGCACGCTCTCATCCTCTTCTCCTCCTGACCTTTGAACCAACCAATTGTCTTAACACTACAATACATAGTAACATAGTAACATTAAAATGTTCTCTAACTTTTTAAGTACCCTGATCTTTCATGATGACAGTAGTGACTGAGTTGTCATTGTTGAAAAACGCATGTGTGACAATCCCACTATAATCCATCCCACTGTAAACAGCAGTGATGTGCCAGTGTAACCTCTCCGGAATTTGAACTCTCCCATGTGAAAATCTAACATCTTAACCACTAGATACTAGAATTTGGAGCCCATCACGACAGAGGCTGTAGCCGCTCTGCTACACCAGCATCCCATTTACTGGTTCTGCTTTGCCAACAAACCCAATAGGAAAACATGCAGAACTCCATTATTCCACAGCCAGCCAATGATGCGCTGGCGTTTCACAACTTTCTGGGTCTACACTGGCATTCATTCAAATCAAATGGGTCATCAAATAACTGGACAGAACATTGCCACGCTTTTATAACAGAACAAACAGATAGAGCCTGTGCCCTGGAATGTCTTCATTATTTTGGTCAGATTGTTTCACAATGGTGAAATCTTTAATTAGGTCCCATTTGTCCAACCCGTTACCTCCATGGAATCAATATGTTTGCCTTAGCATATAGGTTATGAAACTATAACCACACTTTGACTGTTTTTTCCTATGCAGTGTGTGCTGTATTGTTTGTATAGAGAAAGATTTTGGTTTTTGCACAAGGGGTGATACTGTAGCAATGATGTCTGTTTTTCACTCCTTCATATAGACCATTTGTAGGTAATCAATTCCATGGAGTCAAGCTGTGTTTACTGTGACACTTCAGATATGACTGTGCCCAGGGCAGCGTTACGTCATTGACCCACCACTAACAATGTACAACGTCCAACTCCCTGGTGCATGTCTTTTGTTTACGCTTCACCTCGCGAAATGAAAACCTCTGCGTTGTCCCGCAGGCGGTGCTGCGTGCTGCACACCATCCGCTGCACCGCACTCCAAAGGAGATTGGCTGCATTTCCATCTGCTGTTAACGTTTAAACGTGGCTCATTCAATATGCGTGAACAGTCCGATACATAACTGAATGGGGTCCATACGTGCCCATCCATTTCAATGGATCCCACCCGTAGTCTCTCTAACCCCACGTAACATGTTCCCATGTTTACCTGTGTGTGTGCTTTTGTGTTACTGATTTTTCTGTCTCCTGTGTCCCATAACTGCTGTAATGCTATGGTTTCCCCCATGAGAACACTAAGGTCCATTTCCCCTCACCTTCGCACCCACCAATCTCCTTCTTCCTCTCCCGTCAACCCTCCTCCTCCCCCTCTTCCTCCTCTTCATTTGTCCTCTGTGCCCACAGTCTATTTCTGTTTTATTTTGTGTGTGCAGTAAAAAAAAACAGAGTTCAACACAGATGTATCCACGTCTCCTCTTCCTGAAGCTCTGAAAGCTCATAAACCCCCCTCTGGCCTGCCTTTGAAAACCCCTCCGTCATTACAAACATAATTAGCAACCTTTTACTTTCCTCTTAAGGGCTTTTTATACCCCTGCCCCCCAACTACCTCCATCCCTCCTGTCCTTCCGCTCCATGTGTTTCTGATTGGTCAACAGCAGGGAAGGCTTATTGCCATATTGCTTTTGATTGTCATTTTGTTTTCGATTGTGTCTTTTTCGAAAACTGTAAAGCACTTTGTAACTTTGTTTTGAAAAGCGCTTTACAAATAAAGTTTATATCATATCATATCATATCATATCATATCATATCATATCATATCATCATATATGATATTATCATATATCATATCATATCATATCATATCATATCATATCATATCATATCATATCATATCATATATCTCATATCATATCATATCATTATTGGAGGTAGTGACAGCCAGCAGAGAGAGAGAGAGAGAGAGAGAGAGAGAGAGAGAGAGAGAGAGAGAGAGAGAGAGAGAGAGATGAGGGGAAATGCACTTCATATGGATGGACTGAAAGGTCAGACCTATAGCTTCCACTGTCCACCGCTCTGACTAAAAAAGTTGTGACTTTGTGGCTATGTGTTGGTTGTTGAAACTTGAATCTCATGCTTCCCTTCCTTCTCTCTGAATTGTATGTATCTTACAGTCTACAGTATGTACTATAGCTCAATGATTAGATCAATGCCTGAATACATGTGTAGTTCTCGACTGGAAATGAACTAACCTAGTCTGCTTACACTGTATGTTTTCAGCGCCTATAGCAGTGCTTTGGCCTTTATTGTTTTGTCTGTTTCATCTAATTCAGGGCTTCATCAATTCTCTTTTTATTGGCCATTCCAGTGCTTCTGAAATTGGGATTCATTGACTCTCTGGGTGTCTTAAGGGGATGCCAAATTGACTCTGAATAATATCACTTTGGGGGCCCTTGAATCAAAACAAACAAACAAACGTTTACACACAAAGAAATATTTTGTGCTCTGCCTGTGTGTCTTGTGGCCGACTCCCTGCCTCCTCAATTCCCCCCAATCAAACATGTGTTGTACCACATGACTTCCATTGGAAAATGCATTGAGGCGACCATGAACTTTGAGTCCCATGTAAAGAAGGTCTCCCAATCTTGTTTTTATCATCTGCGCGATATTTCCAAAATCAAACCACTCCTCACTTCCCCAGATTCTCACTAATACAAATCGTAGGTCCCACATCACACCCGTACTTGCTGGTCTTCATTGGTTACCTATCAAATCAAGAATCAATTTTAAAATTCTTCTAACCACTTTCAAGGCACTACACGGGCTAGCCCCATCCTATATTTCTGACCTTCTGCACTCTACATGTAAATCAAATTCCTGATAAAGGCCTTCTGCTCATCCCCACAACCAAACTGGTTACAAAGGGTGACCGGGCTTTCTCAGTGGTTGCACCCACTCTGTGGAATGCCCTTCCCCTCCCCATTAAGAATTCGGCCTCTGTTGACATTTTTAAGTCTCGGTTAAAAATGCATTTATATCGTTTGCACTTTGCCCGTGATATCTTGTTTTTTTTTTAGTTCTCTGTTGTTCCTGTTGCACTATTTTATTCTGTAGGTCTCTTTTATTGTAACTACCTTGTGTGCAGTGCTTAATTTGTAACTCGGGAGGTGCCGCAGCGCACCTCACACACACGCACGTGCGCTGTGCCCACATGCGTGCACGTGCGCGCACCCGCGCAACGAAAAACGTGTGCAGAAAAGTCGATTTTTGGCGGAAGATTACTGTGTGTGCCTGCGTGCGTGTGTGTGTGAGAGAGAGACGCACTATGGCACACATACAATTTGTAAAGAGCCGATCCACAAGCTCAAATGCGTTGCGCAGTGTGCTTGTGTTTCCAGAGAATCGAGACCACAAAATGTAGTGGTCCGGCCGCTTCCTGGGTACCTTTTAATCATTATTATAGCGATGATATTCCACCGTGCCTCGCGAGGGAGGGAGAGACGGTCAGTCGGTGGGAGCAGCAGCAGCAGCAGCCCAGCTAGCAACGTGCGAGAACTGTGAACTGTGTGAGCCTGAGACTGAGCTGCGAGCGAACAAATCCCTCCCCGACTCTCGATAAACATCCCATAGCTGGGAAGGCTCAGCCAATAGAGTGGTATCCTATAGCAACGACTGAAATGAACGGGGCTGTATTGGCTGGATTGCCACTCATATCTCACGGATCGGCCTCTGCAGGTGAGGGAGCGCCACTGACAGCTCCTGGAATGCATGTGGAGCAAGGGGGAGCGCATGTGAAGCAACCGGTGGAGCGGTGCTCCGGCTTGCTCCGGCACAAATTAAGCCCTGCTTGTGTGTAAATTGTTTTTATTTTGACATTATACAGCACTTTGTAACTGTGTTTTGAAAAGTGCTTTATAAATAAATTTTACTTACTTACTTACATGAAACATAGGCAGAGCACAGAACGTTTGTTCTCTATCTGTGTATGGGGCTTCATAACCACTGGTTGACTGGTCTATTTTTGCTCCTACACCACTGTGTGTGTTTGGTTGCTGACCTGGCTACAGGCCAGTGCAGTTTCAATAAAGAGCTCCATCAATGTGATGAGGTAGGGCTTCAAGGTGAATTGACGTGCCGTTCCTCCCGGGCCTAACGTTATGATCTGGCTGTCTGAGCTGTTCCAATTGGCTCCAGATGCAGCGCTGCAGGCTGTGGGCCTTTATTAGCGACCCGGAAGGTAAATCACCACCAAGTAAAAAAAAAAGACCTGGATTTATATGAGGGTGAAACGCACAGGGATGACAGGAAGACGTTTTCAAGTGTGTCAAAACAGGTTATCGTCACACAGTGTGAGACTTAGTGCCCTCCGTGTGTGTGTGTGTGTGTGTGTGTGTGTGTGTGTGTGTGTGTGTGTGTGTGTGTGTGTGTGCATGTGTGTGTTGAATGGAGTTTTTCTTTCATACTGCAATGATGATATGGTTAATGCGCTATAGTGTGCATACATGTACTGCGAGTGTGTGTGTGGGTGTGTGTGTGTGTGTGTGTGTGTGTATGTGTGCGTGTGCGTGTGCGTCTGCATGCACGTGTGTGTACGCATGCTTGCTTGCGTGCGTGGGTCAGTGTGCATGTGTTTATGAGCAGACACAGACAGCCTCCATATGGTAACTATAGCCAGGTCGTCCCAGAGCAGTCACAGCACAGGTTTTGGGAGAAAGACAAACGACAGCTGTATTTTCTCTTCAGGTCTAATGATTTCCCAGCGCCACATAATGAGGGGGCATAACGCATGAAGGATGGCACGCCTATGGATCACACACACACACGCACACACGCGCACGCACACACACACACACACACACACACACACACACACACACACACACACACACACAGAGAGACATGCACGGAAGCATGCACGCACACACAGATGTATAGCCACATAGTTGTATTCATACAATGCATCAGCATGCTCTCGCTCTCTCTCACACACACACACACACACACACACACACACACACACACACACACACACACACACACACACACACACACACACACACACACACACACACACCACAGACTATGCTGTATACTGTATGCATTTGTACAACGTATACATGGAATCTCTGTGTCAGACAACACGCACACACGTACAGTCGTGCACACACACACACACACACACACACACACACACACACACACACACACAGTGAGACACGTGAGCGCGACACACTGTACGGGTGAGTGGACGTTTTGCTTACACAAATGTCCATTTAGCGTGCGTCACGTTTAAACAAAGTGTTATGGCAAAAGGTCAACTCTGACCCTTCTATCTAGGAGCCATTTCTGGGGATGACCTCATGCATTCTTCTTCTTTAAAAAAAGCAGCATAATACGCTCACATAAAACACACACACACACACACACACACACACACACACACACACACACACTCACACACACACGTTAACAAGCACGTGTCAGTGCAAAGCAACACAAGCCGATGCAGACTTCCAAGCACGTGAGCGCACATGGGGGAATATGCAAACATTTAAAAAAATGTAATGTCATATCCACGAATGTGCGCACACGCTTGCTGTTATGCGACATGTATACAACATGTACACAGTGGTGGAAAAAAGTACTAACATTTTTTTTACTTAAAGGGAATTCCCTCCATTTTCAACAAAGTTTCCAAATAGGTGTAGAGAAGTAGATGTACAATATTTCCCTCTTGAGATGTAGTGGGGTACAAGTCAATTATGTTGAAATTCGAATATTAAAGTAAAACATCCTCAAAAGTGTACATTCACTGCTGATGAGGTAGATTAATTACTTCCTCACTTTTTGATTTATTGCTTTGCTTACCTTTATACCCAACCTTTCAACACATCTACAGTATATGTTGCCAATCATGTTGCCAAGTATTGCGACCCCCTGGCTTAGGGGAACCTGATCGCAAACATAATCATGATTGAATTAATTTTGGAGCTGTGCTTAATCTGATTAAAATTTCAGGCAAGTTTCTAACTCCCGTTTTGATTTTTTTAAGCCCAGACTTCCAAGTAACTGAAAACAACAAGGCAGAAAGAAAGAGGAAGAAAATATAAAATCTCCACTATACTAAATGCATGGATGGTTAGAGACAACATTCAACCCCTGCTTTACACCACTGTGCACACATCTGCTGTACCTTCCTGTGTGGGGTGGTGTGTTGTGTCATTGCCATGGTGAAGCTGTGAGCTCCTTTCAGTTGAGTCTTCTCCCACAGGGAACCCAGTCGTTGGACACACGCATCTCCCGTGCACAGAGGACGGCTGGATTTACTCTGGAGGGGACAGACAATTTCTACATCATACTTTAAATGCTTAGTATGATGTACAGTATAAAGCACAGGTTAAGTATTTTGTTTCTTTCCAAAGTTGCGCTACAGGTGGAACATCCGTAAACTACACATCATCTCTGGTCATCTCTGTAAAGATAGTGTTAGTGTAACGATAGTGTTAGTGTAACACACAGGTAATTTTCGCATTCACTGTATTCAAAGAGGAATGCATATATGTCATCTCCACTCACGGAAAACACTTTTTTTCTGCGACCATGAGACCAATTTCTGAACGTGTCTATAGGTAAAGCCTGTCAACTGCAGCTGTGAGCGTAAGCATAATGACACTCCTATGGTTCTTAGTGTTGTACTGTAAATATACCTGTAGGTCCAGCAGCATGATGTGGATCCAGAGATGGGGTTGTCTGCTGCTCAAGTTAAAGCAGGACTTGGCGTACAAGCAGTAGTGGCCCTTCAAGGGACAGGAGAACGACAGCTTGGCCATGCACCCTCGATTGGAATCTGTTACACACACACGCACACGCACACACTCAGTCAGTCAGTCAGTCAGTCGGTCAGTTGTTTGGTTTGTCTTGACGTCATCAGGGCCAGAAACTGCACTCGCTCACTCTCTCTTGGGTCTTGACCTCCAAAATGTAGTTATTGCACTCTGCCTTTGGTTTGTAGTTACTGCAATTAATGAGTTTTCTCTAAAACAAAACAAAACAGAATTAACTTGGAAAACTTTGTCGCAAGTTAAAACTAAAAACTCAATTTGGACCAAAGATTTTGTTACTGCAATCTGGCTTCTTGTAAGGCAGTATATGGGTGCTTTAGTAGGCTCCTACTAATGTATAAATAGAACACACTAGATGACAGATTATGACAGGTCCATCTGAGTATAAGACCTTAGAGATGTGTAAGTATATGTTCCTTCTCTATTAAGACCTAAGCGTTGTCCAAGTACATTTTGTCTCTATAAGACCTTACTGCTAGCAGTGTTACCTTTGGCACACATCACATTATTCCTCTATACGGCACGTTCAATGCACTCACATAAACAAGACCCAAATGCCTTGTAAACCTGTAACAAACACAGCCAGGAATACCAGCATTTTTTTTGGCTCAGTCAATGTGTCTGCACAGCACACAAAACGTATGCATGTGTGCGCACAACACGTGCAGATGTGCGTGTGTGTGCGTGCATGCATGTTTGTGTGTGCTCGTGTGTCTCTGAATTTATGTTTGCATCTTTGTGTGGGCGAGTATGTATCCTGTTAGTACATGTGTATAAATAGTGTTTATGTGTGTGTCCGTGCGTGTGCGTGTCACACGCGTGTTTGTCTGGACAATGAAGGCCTCACGTGTAGGTCATCCGGCAGCATCATGATGACATCACTCAGCTGAGACAGCCTGTGATGTCATATCCTCTAAGGCCCCTGGGGTTGACAATCACAAGGAGACCGTGGTAGTGAGAAAGGGCAGGGGAAAGATCCACTTATGGGATAATGAAAGGAGATTGGAGTCTGTGTTAGTGTGTGTGGGTCCGTGTGTGTGTGTTTGTGTGTGGGTCCATTTCTGTGTGTGGGCGTGCATGTGTTGGCGCTTTCTTAAACAATTTCGTTAAAGTGAATGATGTGACTATATGAAAACTTCCCCTAGTGTCAATCACCTATCCCATTTTGGAGTAAATTATTGTTTTAAGTGGGTGGAACTACAAGGCGTGGGTGCATGAGTTACAGTGGCGCAGTGATCATAATCACATCAGCAATATAATCCTCCCTCTCAATATGACATGACTGGTGCCTCCTGTCACAAGTGTGTGTATACACTCAGACACATCATTCAGATAGATTTCAGGGTGTACACCCCTTCTCAGACAAAACAATGCAAAGGTCATAGGAAAGTAGTGCTCATGTCTGTGAGTGTGTGCCTATTGGATTTCTAATGTCAATCGATGTCACAAATCCTGTAATACGGATGCAATTAGCTCTTCACTAAATCCCTCCCCAATCCAGCCTTGTCCATAGGCATGTTAGAATTGGAAAGCTTGACCAGGAAAGCTTGACCTGCACAGCAACAGTTGCTAAAGTATTTGGACTGGCATTGGACAGTGACTAAACCCAGCCCCGAAAGTTGGGGTTTAGCGAAGAGCTCATTCCAGAATAGAACTCCCCATTCATTATAATAAAGTAATATAAATTCATAATTAATCTTTTATCGTTCCGAAATATTGTGTTGATTTGTGCACGTTCTGTCACAACCCAAGTTCTTCCACGGCATAATGTCTATGTAAGTGCCCTCGGAACAAGCAATACAAGCACACACACTGCTCGCTCCGTGTGTCTCTCTGAGTGTGGGGTGTGTGCGTGTGAAGCTAACCTGGCTAAGTTATAGACCTGCGCAGTGACGTCACCAGCCCTGTTCCACTAGTGGATTCCTCATTCATTTTCCTCATAGACTTTTCGAAAATGGTTAATAAAAACACGATTGCGCCGCGGCCAAAGCCAACTCGGGTCGTGACAAATCATGACAACAAACACAATATCGTCATATAATATATAATTAAGAAGTAGAAAACGGCATGAAACAAGACTTTTTGTTTCACTGCGCAGGTCTATTGCTGAATGGAAACGAAGTGCCGAGGTGGAGGTTTCAAAATAAAGGTACCCAAACATACTGAAACATTTCAAAGTAAAGTTGGCCCAACATAAAGATAAAGAAATTAACTTCAAAAGAAAAATAATATGAACGACATTAAACAGCAAATGCCCCCTGGCAGTTACAGTCTATATAAATCATTTCGGAGGAAAATCAATGGGAATTCACTTCCGGAAACAGGCACACTGATGTCACTGCGGAGCCCTATAGCCACGTCCAAATCACAGTGCAAAGAACATAGACCAGAAGATGGATAAATGGGTATGGAAATGGAAAGAACGAAGGAGAAGAAGAAGCGAGTGAGGTGAAGAGCCCCTGTTAGGAAGTGAACTGCTTGACCCTGTGTGTGTGTGTGTGTGTGTGTGTGTGTGTGTGTGTGTGTGTGTGTGTGTGTGTGTGCGTGCATTTCTCTCTCTCTCACACACACACACACACACACACACACACACACACACACACACACACACACACACACACACACACACACACACACACACACACACACACACACACGTGTTTCCACTTACTCAGCAGGCTCTGTGCAGGTCTAACCAAATCTCCTGGTCCAGCCCCAGCCCCTTGCTCTATAGCATTGATTCATTTATTCATTAACAGATTAGCTTCTACAAGACACTCCAAGTGAGACGACCATTAATGCTTGGCTCACAGTTTAGGTTTTCAGCTAGCCCAAGGGAAACCGAGAATCTTCAGATTCCTAGACGACAGTTCTACCTCTTGGTACAGTGACGAGAGCCTTGTAAGTGACAATGAACTCTGACAGAACTTTTGGGCTGTAAAGCAGCCTATTTACTGCACATGTTTCTTCAGTGCATATTTCACCAATCGCTAAACTGACCATGTGGTCGTTAATTGTTGCTTGACTTACAACAACATATCGATTTCTGCGTGTGTGTGTGTGTGTGTGTGTGAATAGCATGTGTGTGTGTGTGTGTGTGTGTGTGTGTGTGTGTTTTTGTGTGTGTGTGTGTGTGTATGCTTGTGAGTAGCATGTGCATTAATCATTTCCTCCTTACACATAATGCCAAAACACAGAACCCCTCTGAGAGACACTAATCACACATTAAGCCACCTACTGACTCCTGTGCGTGCCTGCATGTGTGCGCGTGTGCGTGTGTGTGTGCGCGCGCGTGTGTGTGTGTGTGTGTGCGTGTGTGCATGTGTGTGCACATGCATCCCAGTGTCAGAGAGCATGTGGGGGTTAACCAATACCACACTGTATCATTAATTATGCGCAGCCACCACGTCTGCCTGTAATCTCACACTGGCGTTCAGGAGGTCTTACAGGATGCCTTTACTTGCTCAAGTGTTCTCTGATTCTTTATTATTACAGCCTCAGCCTCTGTCTCTCTCTGTCACCCTCCAGCCCCCTCGCTTTCTTCACACTGGCTTTTCTGTCTAATCTGTGCACGTCAAACGCCCTCACGACATGGTGGTATAAACTAAATACAGTCGAGTCATCTCTTGTCTCCATGTTTCAAAAGCGCCGTTGATAAAAAGGTTAATAAAAGGTTACCACCCGACCTTGACGATATCCGTCTGTCCATCTTCGACAGGGTTGGACAATAAAAAAAATAAATATTACATATTACAATAATATTATTAACTTTTCCAAGTAATTTTTTCCAAGTAATGTAACGATATTACTCTGCCCAAATAGGTACTATGTAAGATGCTACTCTGCCAAAACACACCTCATTACATTTGAGCGTGTTGTTGCATGCAAAATAAAACCCATTTACAAGCTATCAGCAGATAACAACAGAGATGTGCAGTAGTTTGTAGATCCTAATCCACCACAGCATTCTGCAGACACATGATGTACACTATAAGTTATCGCAGCTGACACAAGTTGTCTCTAAACAGATTGTGTTGTACATCTCTATTACTTTGCTTATGGGAGGGGTCGATTTGGGGAAAGTAATAGTAATACCGGTATGTAACATATTACACTTTGCAGATCCAAGAAATAAGTAATATAATATTATTACTTTTTCTATGGGGTCATAAGTAAAGTAAAGATATTACTCTCCTAAGTAATATTGCCCAAGACTGATCTTCAAACTCTTATCCGTTGTCGGGTCGAGAGGGCAACGGCTCCACTAAAGAGCTCCAGACTCTCCCTGTCCAGAGCAACATTAGTGACTTTCTCCTGGGGGATCCCGAGACGATCTGAGGCCAGAGAGTCGGTGTAATGACTCCCTGTGAGCCTTGGCACCCGATGGGGTCTCCTCCCAGTGGGACGTGCATCAATGACCTCCCGAGGGCGACACTCGAGAGGCAATCTGGCCAGATGCCCAAACCACCTAAGCTGGCTCCTTTCCAGGCAACGAAACAGCGTCTCTACTCTAACCTAAGATATGTTTCTGCTGTGACTTTTGAGAATTAGTAACTAGTATTGTAGACACACTGAGGTAGGTAGGCCTGCACACACACACACACGCACACCACACGCACCACACAGATGCACACATGTGCACACCCACACTTTTGTGTGGTCGTATAAAAGCTGTATTTCGTTAGACTGCTGGCCCAGCTTTAACCCTGACATAAACCTTAAGTACAACCACATCTCATCATAATCCTAACCCTAACCTTGAAATCCAGGCTGTATACCAAAAAGTGATCCAAACCCTAAACTAAATCCCTATTCCAGACTACTAAAAGTCTACTCACAATTCTGTGTGTGTGCCATGCAATGGCAAAACACATACTGTACTTTAATAATTATCCCGTTATAATCCAGGTCACATTGATGATCACTGATTTATTATGTTTCTTGATGATGTCATAGTGATATCTCAGATGTAGTGGACTTAAAGGTAGGGGAAGTGATTTCACTTTTGTCAGATATCACCCAAAAAATATTTTTTTTTTCTGTTAAAATGCTCTATTATAAGGTGTGGAAACCACATATGGAGTTTCCCCCTCCCCCACGTTAGCAGAGGACCTAATAAAAGTTCCCCAGGTCACCACAATTCTCCTCCAATCAGGAGAGAGCAGCAGGTTCACATAGTGTAGCTACTTTTGGGGGCCCCTAGTGCACCAGGCTGGTACTACACCATGAATTTCAAATCACTTCCCCTACCTTTAAAGTAAAAGTACTGAAAATTGGGAATACTCCAGTGCCAAGTACCCAATAGTACTGTACAGTATCTGTGCGTGTGTGCCATCAGTACCTTCTATAACACAGTGTTGTGGTGTTGGGATGAGGTGCAGCATCTCTTTACAGAACCCTCGGATCTCCTCCATGTTGTCTCTCATGTGTACATACAGTCTGTCTGTTTCACTCTCCTCGTCCTCCGCTGTCTTTTCCTTCTCTCTCCGCCCCTCCTCCTCCTCCCCCTCTTCCTCTTCTTCCTCCTCCTCCTCATCTTCACCCTGTCCATTCGTAGCGCTGGAGGAGGTGGGCCGGGATCCACCACCGCTGTCGGTGGTCTGTTGTTCCTGTTCCTGCTGCTGATTGGCTGAGGCGTCTGACACGGCGCCGTCCGGAGTTACGTCCGATCCATCCCCGTCCTCGCCGTTGTCCGAGTTGACAGAGCGTGAGCGGACAGCGTGCAGAGCCAGGCTCTTTGACCTGGAACACATTAGTTACTTATGGGCATCTGTTTCTGGAGGTGTCCACACTGTATGTTACTACCACATTGTGCTCTATCAGACAAGGTACTAGTTATGAAGTTACAATATAATACATGGCCTTGTGATTTGATGATGATACAGTGTATTGGGGACAGAATGGCATAGATACACATGAGCGCACATTCACATGTATACAGTACATGCTAAACTCAAATACACAGCGTGCTAAAACAGAAAAATGGGTCCAAGTCGAAGGCCAGACTGTGTTTCCACACATGGGTATTGGTTGCAAGGACATCTCAGGTAAACAGCAAAAAAGTACATTTCCTTTAAAAATCAATTTCCCTTCAGAGCAGGAAAATGCAAAGATGAAACTGCATGCATCCAAGCACTGCGTTCACAGTACAATCAGAAAATAAATCCATTAGTTGCATTCATTTCTTATCATGTTTTGTGCAATATATAACAGAGGCCCAGTTCGATTAGTAATTCAACATCATACCGTGGGACGAGGATAATTCATTCACAGGCCTTGAGTTTGACATGAAGTAGAAATAAAATGTTTTTCCTGATGCTCCATAGTTCCACACTTAATCCAGAGTGCCACACTGCATATCTGTGACACGTTTTGAGGTTGTAGATCAGTTATTTTTACTATATTTGAATTGAAATCCTGAAAAAATGTACTTAGTTATCGCCATCTTCTCCATAAACATAAAGGCATAGACTGCAGGCACCAACCTTCACATCGAGAGCAATTAGGCGTTCAGGGTCTTGCTCAAGGACATTTCAACACTAACTCTGACGGAGGAGCTCAGGTTCTAACTGGCAACCTTGTGGTTCCCGTCCAGCCCTTGACCCCACACACAGACACACACTACAGGACACACTGCACTCACCTGTTGAATCTCATCTCCCTCCGCTCGTCCCTGGAGGCCTGTCCCAGGCTGTACCTCCTCTGGGGGGTGGGCGACTCTTCCGAGTCCACCTGCTCCTCCTCTCCCACCTCCTCCCCCATCTTCTCCTCAAAAGCCTGGATCTTCACCTGCAGTCTCTGCTCTGAGACCCCGCCGAGACCCGCTGCAGTGCAGGGAGACGGGGGGCATGCCACGTCCTCCGAGACCCTGGAGGAAATGTGCATGTATCTGAGTGTAACTGAGTGTAAATATGCACCAACCAAGCATGATGCATATTACTGTGTAGCAGTGCACACACACACACACACACACACACACACACACACACACACACACACACACACACACACACACACACACACACACACACACACACACACACACACACACACACACACACACACACACACACACACACACACACACACACACACACACACACACACACACACACACACACACACACACAGTGATGGAGTTTTTGGAATATGGCCCATGGACACGTGAGGACACATGAGATCAGATAAAGTTGGACGGATCATTGCATATTTGGATGGATTAATGTACTGTACAAAACATCTGTAGCATTCCTCTGACTTTCTATTCTCGTCAGTGCACAGTGAAATCCACAGTGTTCCTTTGGTCAAAATGTAGCCAGTTACAATTGGATAAATGAATACTGGGGGTTTTGTTGTGTGTTCTGCTGCCTATTTCTCTTGCTGCATTGTGTTCTCATCCCCAATATAATTTCCTTCTTTTAGTGACTGTCAAAACTCGGAACCAAACTTGACAGTGGCAGCATGAAAAGCACTGGAAAAGCACTATTCACAAAAATAGAAGACAGCCAAGTATCTTGAACATGTTCAAGTGTTCCTTGGCATAAAAAGGTTTGAGGACTACTGATTTTGTAGGCATTTCTCACTTCACTTCAGTTTTTCTCCCACTTTCTTTACCGTCATCTGTAGGGCTAAAGTCAAGCAAATTATAAGCACCGATCATGTGAAATAAATTGGTGCATTTGGCATATTTCCATCAGGTCATCAGGTTTCTTCATGTGATTAATTCAACTGAAAATAAGAACTTTTTGTGCATTCCATACAGAACATGAATATTATGCAGTAACACATATTTGGAACAAGGTTGTTGTTTCAGAACATGTGTATTTATATGAAAATATTCAATGCAAAAATAGTCACTTATTTTCACATTTTTGTAAAATAAACGGTAAAATCCTTACAGGGACAGTTTTACACTATGGTCGCAGTCAAGAGATATACAGTATTTGCATTAATGACCTTGTTGTCTCGGTCATGTAGACCTACTGTATATCTATGTGTATTGTGTTTCCTGGTGAAGTTTCCATAGTTCTGTTCATGTCTGTCCGATCTCATGTGTCTTGTTCCCCTGGCAACATAGACATCAGCTGTTTTGCAAAGTGGCAGCATGAAAAGCATGAGGTCATCATCTTTTGGATCATAATACTGTACATAACTTATATAAAAACACCTTTGGGCCTAGCCTGGAACCACCCTCGTTTGCACATTCATTATCTGAATGTTACCAGCAAATGATTCTGGACAGTTCCTGCTTGACTTGAATTTCTCTGACATCGCCTGTTGCGTAGCGCTGTTGTTTCTGTTTCTGATATAGGCTCCTAGCCAGACAGAATTGTGTTGAAGTTGAATTTGAACTTCAATGTTAAAACGGAGTCTGGTACCAAGCTACTTTGGGCCTGTTCT
This sequence comes from Benthosema pterotum, assembly GCA_039105355.1. NCBI lineage: Eukaryota > Metazoa > Chordata > Actinopteri > Myctophiformes > Myctophidae > Benthosema > Benthosema pterotum. The sequence goes on from CM076977.1 coordinate 25,785,985, forward strand.
TGGCCTGTGCTGCAGCTGAGCGGCCCAGGCATTTACAGTAGCATGGTAGCTAGGCTGGAACCTAGCTAGGTTTGAGTCGAGCCTGAGTCAAGCCTGTCGGCACTCTGCCCTTTAACTCAATAGTGGCAACCCGCACCAGGCCAAATGTGGCGCCAGTGCCAGTCAAATTTGTGAAATGGTAGTCAAGTAGAAGAATCTCCGGATGTGTAGCCTTCCTCCAAAGAGTATGATGTAATCACACTTTCTGAGACCACGGCTCTGCATTGTATAGGCTTCCAAACTGTGCATTATGGCTTGTTTTGGACCAAAAAAGGAGTAGTAATAAACATGCAGGTGGCTGCGTGCACTCTGGATTGATGTGGAGGCCACCTAAACATATGGGTGGAACATGAAATAACAATATCAAAAATTCAATTAAAATCAGATTAAAGAAGACATGACCTCACATTCTGTTCATTTGGTTTGGCCATGGACCCTTATGGGCCCAATGGGTTAGTATACAATGTACTGTATATGCAGTAGGCCTACTCCTACTACTTTTGAATATTAATTCGTTTTAGTTTTCCTTTAGTTTGATTTTAGTTCAGTTAGCGTGAGTAATTCCATGTGGAGTTGTAGGAATTGAGTATATTATTATAGTTTTAATATAGTTTTACATGAAATACATGAAATCAGTAGATATGATGTAAGAGAAACAAAAAGATAATTTCAAACACAATTTGTTTTTGTTAATTTCGTTTTCTATTGTTTCTTTTTAAGGCATTGTTATCCACCGTTTAGTTTAGTCTCACTCTGCATTTTACAATGTACATTGACATCATCTTACATCATTTTCTCAGTTCCTCTCAGAGGCTCCAATCAAGCCTCATTAACATAGTTTCATCTTTCACTTCTGTCTTCACTCATCCATTTATCCACTTGTTAAAAAAGAATCTTAGCCCTTTGTCCAACAGCATCTCCTCTCCCTATGCTGCCCCCAGATCCCCCTCCCTTTCGCTATGATTCTTCCACAGAGAGACCACAAGCAAAGCCTCTGGAAGCCACTTGTCTCGTCTTGCACACAATGTTCTGTTTTGGACGGGACTCTGCATGCCATTCCCATACGCCACCCAGCTGAGTCCCGGTCCACAATACACAATACAGTATAAACACACACTGCAACACCCACAAAGAGAGAATGAATACACTCACACGCATGTGTCCAATGCTGGAAGAAGTACTCAGATACTATAGAAGTAGCAATATCACATTGACGGAATACTCTGTAACAATTAAGTGTATGACTGTATTCACACTTTTACTTGATTAAAGTACAGATGCATCAAACATGCTGAAGTGAAACTCAAAATGCTTTGAAATCATGTGTGTCACATTGATCTGCTACTGTATTTTGAACAACAGAAGTATAAAATAATATTTTACACATTTAGTTATTATACTAAATGATAGCATAACAATCAATTTCTACAGGTGCTGTCAAATAATTGAAGTCGAGTTATTATTAGTTTTTTTTGCAATATGTGCCTCTGAGAGTGGAGTATATTGAAAAATGGAAATAAAGTAAAGGTCCCTAAAAATTGTACTTAACCAAGTTAATATCCATGAGGCCACATGCACCCATGTGGGAATGCACAGTACACATACTGTAAAGCAAAGAGTAGTTTGACAATATTTATTCCAAAAAATATTAATACTAATATGAAACTGATCATTTGTTTTGGCTTGTGTGGGTTCCCATGGCTACAATTGACTAAATCCGATAGTCTATAGGCAATTTTCTTTGGGTTTTAATGGTCTATAAACATTATAGTATTGCAATAAACCCAGAGTGGTCTAAAGTTACGAACGCTATGCTGTATGTTTAGGCTTTATATGGATTTTTATAGTCTTGCGCATGGCTTTAAGGTGAACCATATGACTAACTGGAATACAGTTCTGGATGACCGTTTATGGACAATCTTTGAACTACAGATCTGACCTTTCAGAACAGTTTGATCTCAGGCAATAGTGTCATAACATGTTTGTTTTTATTTGCTGAATTCATTTTGTGTACATTAATCACACGCATGCGTGTGTGTATCCCAGAGGTCATGTTGGGATCTGCCAGAACACATTTAAATTTGTGTTGGACATTCGCAATTAAATTTATCAGACATATTCAACCCATTTGTGAAATCATCTCAAAAACATGCATATGACGATATGCAAAGCAGAGGGGTTAAAGGTCATTTATATACTTTGAGTTAACGCTATGCTATGCTAGCTAATGCTATTCAGACCATTTTGGGTTATTTATAGCTCCCCACTCCTTTGGGGAGTTTTTGTCACTGTATTTGGAATTTTCTCTGAACTTTGCTCATACACTGCTAACGTGATAGATTCTTTTGGCAGTTCTTGGTGACACAGAGAGCTGAGGAACAGACACTTTGAAATGTGCCAGATAATAATGATAAATTGCCCTGGTTTTATTTAGGGGCCAAGCACGAAGTGCGTAGGCAGGCACCCTATTGTATTGATCAGTATCAGTAATACTTTCTGGTGCTTTTCACAGTCCTGCAGGCAGTTGCTTTTTTAACACAACTTGTCAGAATACTAGAGATTAGAGGGTCATATGAAAATCAAAAATGGATTCACTTTGGCAAAAGAGGGACACTATACCAAGCAAATGGAAAATAAAATCTTAAAGCAGTAAGACCTGGCACACATTTTCCACTTTGGACCTTGGAGCTCCTCCATGAAACAATGAATATTGCCATTTTATTACAATTATTCTTCTGCCTACTGCAAGTGTACATTGTGCATTACGCTCATCCATTCACACACAAATCATAGACCAATGTGGGAGGAAACCATGCAAGCCTGCTCTTCGTAAACAATTAGGGGATAAACGTCTTGCTCAAGGACACTTCGACACTTCAGCCCGGCATCGGATTGGGAACATCAACGTTCCCATCTACCAGACAATCTACCCCTGAGCCATGACAACCAGCTTTAGCCCAAAAAACAAAGTAGGGGCTCGCATCTCACATTAAAGTCCTCCAAAACAACATTTATTAAGCGACAGCAGGCAGATACGCTGCTTCGGCCTGTTACAGTCGTATCTGCCTTCTGTCGCTTAATAAAAGTTGTTTTGGAGTACTTGCAAGTTGCAAGTATCTGTTTTCTTTTCTGTCTTTTCTGTTTCTACAGTTTTGGCTCAGCACCATTGGAGGATGTACGCTACGCCTCTTACCTTACAAGCCAGCCTTAGCCTGCCATGGCCAGAGAGACTACATAACTGTGTCTTGTGGCAGATTGGGTTGGTGTCCCAGCTAAGCCAGCTCACGCTCTATTATTGAACCATGATAACAAAATGCAGGAGCCAGAGAGCAAAGGTTGTGTGGCCATACAGGCTCTGTGCATACCTGTAGCCCTGAATGTGTGAAAATAAGAACAACTAACCTGCAGTGCATGTTAGTACTCTCTTCCAGTCTCCTCCCCAGAAGCCTGGCTATGGCTGTGAAGGAGTTGCTCATCCTGTAGATGTCTTTAGCACAGCCTCCCAGGATGGCTGGGTATCGGTCTGTTAGAGCTCTGATCTCCAGCAGCAGTGTGTGGTGGAAGCTGTGCTCCATGCTCCCTAGGAGTGACACCAAGTACACCAAGGAGGTCCGTGCATGATTCTGGAGAGGACAGCAGGGCAAAGGGGATAGAGAGAGAAAATCCAGAGTCTGATGTACTGGCGGTAATATAAACTTGCAGTGTAATGGGGGCCCTAGAATTTAAAGTGAGTAGACCATGAAGTTTAAGGGCTGAAGCTACAACCACAGGCCAGTGGTTGCCAAACCACTTGTGCCGTGAGGCAAGTCCTTGGGAGTACCTTGGGATTTTTGACAATCACACTTTTATTGCAATACAAATAAAGATATGTTGTAAAATATGTTGTGAATGTACCATGCCTGTACCTTGAGTTTCATTACAGCTAAACTATGTACCCAAAGAAGTACCTATAGCGTCCCTTGTTAATGTCCTTTCTTATTTCACAAAAAATGTGAAAGATAAGTAGCCTTAGGTACCAATGGATATGGACCCCTTTTGCCTACATTTGCTAGAGTGACAATAAATGCAATAAATGTTTCCAGAGTGATAGAACATGTTATAAAGGCTAGTTTTCTGTGTGTGCGTGCGTGCGTGCTTGCGTGTGTGTCACTTTGAAAACCATCCATTACCGGCGTAGACTGGGTGCAATGGTAGCCAAATGAAGAGCAATGGAAGGAAGGCAGACAGGTAAAAGAGCAGGGAGAAGTGCAGAATGTGCAGATGTGGAAACCCAATGAGCTATGCATATGATTCTGGTTAAGGGAGCGGAGTGAGCTAGCGAGCAAGAGAGAGAGAGAGTTATTGTGGAGTAAAAATTGTCAACAGATCGCTTCACTGATGGGAAAGAGAATACACGGGCTCCTGGACCTCAACCCTCCAACCCCCACCAGGACTGCAGACTCATTCTCCATTTTCCACTGGCTTTTTTGAAAACCCACCTCTTTAGAATCTGTCCCCCTTGAACTCCTTATGTAAGACATTGTACAGTACCTATAGTGCTGCAGCACTGCCTGTTTACAGAATCAATTATTCTATTGCTCTTTATTCCTTCATTCTTTCTCTTCTTGTTGCACATTTTGATAGTTGCTACTGTAGTTTGTTATACTAAGCAGGAAACTTGTGTTCAAGTTTCCTATAGATAAACCCCTCGAGAAGTAGCATCTCCTTTCCAAGCGGGTCCCTTGTTCAGTGTGCAATATACAGTATGCAATGTTATTGACTACGTGCTAAGAACGTCGATTGCTTTAAATAGATTTTTGTTTATGTTTAGCCGGTATCCTTGTATCTGTGTAGCACTACATAATTGTTCTTTGCACTAGTGACTGTTTGTCGTGGGTTGTTTGCTGACTAGGGTTCATATTACAATATCAAGTAGTAGTGAAAGTAGAAAGTGAGAGAGAATTCAGAAGGATATTGATTGAAGGTTACAGCAGAAGACGGAAAGATTGCCTTGCACATTCATTCAAGTGATCCACCCTCACTACCTGTGAAACTGTGAGTTCAATATCAGTTTGAACAACCAACTTATTTTCCATTTTCTTCATCATCGTATTAGCTTCATCATGTTGTTCTCATGGTAACCTTCTTCTGTCCAAGGTTGGACATTGTTAAGCTGCAAGCTGCAGATACAGTATATTTTAAATATCTTCTTTTAGTGCGGACATCAAAGGGAACCAAAAGTTATTGTATGAATGGGAATCCAGATGACAGGAAGGAAGTGCTGCGTTTGGAGTTGGGCTGCGTCCCGTCACAGTTCTGGGTGTCACTGGAGGTTAAGGTAGGGATGACCAGTACAAAACATAATTAGACATTCATTTCCGTCCCTTACTCCCAAATAACTGCAGTGACCCATTGTGATTCTTGCAAAATCGTGACAAACTATAATAAGTGCAAACACATGGACTTGGCTTTATGTGGGTGCTCTCAAAATACTAACTGAAACCGACGGTTGGAGGCCACATTTCCCAAGTGACATCACTCTCTGGCCTTAGTTGTATTCAGCCCCAATGAAGCACTTGGAGATGACAGATATAACAGTAGGATGACATCCCAAACGCACAGACAAGCACGCACATGAACACTTGCTCATAAGTTAGCCAGAAAGCAATGACAGTCACACACACACACACACACACACACACACACACACACACACACACACACACACACACACACACACACACACACACACACACACACACACACACACACACACACACACACACACACACACACACACACACACACACACACACACACACACACACACACACACACAGGGGGGGTTACTGTATGAAGTGCACTAAAGCATTATGGGAATTCATTAATCCAGTCAAACCATAGTCAAACAAAGATTCATTACTTTTCTGTCCATAGCGTGCAAATTTCAAATTCTGTTACTGTTATCTACAACAAATACTATTAACATTTAGTCTGTAGGCCTACTGACCTGTTATGTGTACAATATTGTACATATAGTTAGACTGTCAGCCAAACTTAAAAAATGAGGGTCAGAGTGTAGCATCGAAGCTCCAGTGTTTAACGTCACACTTCATTCACGACACCAATAAATGATTCGAGTAAAACTATTAAAAAGGAAAGAAAACGACAGGCTGCAAAAAAATCACAAACAACAAGCAGGCAAACAAACTGAGCTATAGGGAAAATTCTAATCTAGCATAGCACATGTCAAAATAAATCAATAATGCATGAAATACACACTGCATATCAGAAACTGCATCTCCTAACAGAATACAAATGAAAGGTTCCCATTTATAGACAAGCTGACTGCATAACAATGGTGTAATGAGAATCAGATTACTCAGAGCACACACAAAATTAAGAGCATATGTGTGCTCCTAATCAGGGCAGTACACAACACACCTGTTTTGATTAATTAATTGAGTGACAAGTAAGTGTCACTGTGACCCTTTACCATTAAAAAGAAGAGCAGAGTGACTGCAATTTCTGTATTGTCTCTTTAAGGAAATAACTGTTCTAATGCAGTGTTTTATGGATATGAATGGTTTTGTCCATCTTGTCTGCACTTGATCTTCAGCTGATGAATAACATCAAGTTCAATTCCTCTCTGGTCCCAGCTTTGTCTTTGATGTTGTTTGAGATTTATTCTTTAAAGTCATTAGCAGTAACTGTGTTTTCTCATACTCAAGAGGCTTTAAGTGATTTAGGGAATAATACATAGCATCTTCTGTACGACTCACAACCAGCGGAAAAAGAGGAGAGCTTAGTGAAGAACAGAGTGGAGGGGAGATTAAAGAGAGTGAAAACAAACATGAGCAGCCAGCGCGCGCACGCACGCACGCACGCACACTCGCGCGCGCACACACACACACACACACACACACACACACACACACACACACACACACACACACACACACACACACACACACACACACACACACACACACACACACACAGTCCAGGTTGACATTTGATAACAAATAGCCATTTAACAGAGCTAATATTTTAAGTCCTGTATATTTCCATGTGCAATAAGCAGCCTCAAATCTATCATCTAAATTTGTTTAGATTGCAAATCCATAGGCACTAGTATCAGAAGACATACGTTCTGGTAATATGCCATAACACATTTGAGCCAATATTAACACACAGCTGACTTGTGCGCATGTACATGTGCTGTATGTGCTTCACACACATCGCCAACTCAACATGTGGTTCCATTTAATCTCTCATTACAGTGCCTTTTCTTATTATCTGAACTATTTTCTCTGGGTCAGAGATATACAGTATAGGATGGTCCCAGGAGAGAAATGGGACAATATTATCTTCACACGAATGCGTTCATACGAACGCGTTTTGAAGTTGTACAAATCCTTTACGATATTTGACAAAAGTCTTTTCACATTTTGCAAAAGTCTTTTCACGATTTGCAAAAGATTTTTGTATTTTTACAAAAAAATATTAGATTTGTGTGTGTGTTAATCCTTGAAAAACATTTGTAAATCCTCAATTCTGCTTGTGAATTCTAAAAAAACACGTGTCATTCCCTTTTCTTTTTGAATCATTTTGACCCAAACATCATGCTCGTTTATGATAATTTTCACAAATGTATTGTAATTATTCTGCGATTTACTAGTTTGTCTTCAAGATTTACTAATGTTTCTCTGTGATTCACAAACTAAATTCCATGAATGACAAATATCTCTTCGCGATTCACAGATGTTTTTTGTATCTTTACAAAAAAAATATAAGAGTTGTGTGTGTGTTAATCCTTGAAAAACATTTGTGAATCCTCAATTCTGCTTGTGAATTCCAAAAAAACACGTGTCATTCCCTTTTCTTGTTCAATAATTTTGACACAGATGTCATGCTTTTTATGGTGATTTTCACAAATTTAATGTTGTATCCACAAAAGAAATTATGATGGAATTACAGGCACTTTCATCATCAAATATGTGTAAAGCATCAACTCTGTGTGTTGCCACCAGGTGGCCACCATGCATTTGTGAGAAAATCCCAGTCTTTTGTGAACTTATTTAAGACACAAACACACCAAGCACGCTGGGATTATTGTGTCAAAAAGATTGATTGGCTGCCTCGTTTCTAGGCTACCTCTAGGCCAATGGGAGACTTGACTTGCCATAAAACCCATAGTCTGAAAGACGCTAGGGCCATTATTGAGAATGGGGACAGAAGTAGGGACAAATGGACTGAGTCAGGCAACAGTGCAGTTGTAATGATCTTAAATCCTTTTATTAGAGCTGGTTTTGTTGTAAACAGCATAAACACAACACTTTAGAAGCCGAAAATAGCTCTTATTTGCGCCGCCCTTGTTGAAATCAACGCATTTCCAACTCCAGTTTGCCCCTATTCTAGCCGAACAAGGCACAATGTGCCTCGGTTGTCAGCCAGACAGTGTTGCCAACCTGGCACATTTGTCACTATATTTCGTTTTCTTTCCAGACCCCTCTATCGCCAAAATTAGTGAAAAGCTCCTGGCGGAAAATCTAGTGCTTTTTTGGCTGCTGAGTTGGGGTGAAATTGATTGACAGGCGCCATAAATAAAACCCTCATTTTCACCATTTTCCTCCTATGACAGTGGTTTTCATCCAGTGGACCCAGGCTAAGATGGACAGTTGCTTAACCACATGTAAATCTTTGAGAGCGTGAAACCAAATGGACCCTTGCAGGTCCATTTGGTTCCATTTGCAGTGTTGCCAACTTGGCGCATTTGTCGCTATATTTAGCGCTTTTCCAGACCCCCCTAGCGCCAAAATTAGTGAAAAACTCCTGGCGGAAAATCTAGTGCTTTTTGGCTGGAGAGTTGGGGTGAAATTGATTGACAGGCGCCAGAGATAAAACCCTCATTTTTCACCATTTTTCCTCCTATGACAGTGGTTTTCAACCAGTGGTCCCCAGGCTAAATGATGGATAGTTGGTTAACCAGATGTAACTCTTTGAGAGCGTAAAAATGAAACCAAATGGACCCTTGCGGGTCCATTTGGTTTCATTTTTACACTCTCAAGAGTTAAAATATTCATCATGTGAATTAGCCCAAGTCTACACAACTAGAGAATGTAGAAGATTATCATGTTAGACTTGGGCTAATTCACATGATGAATATTTTAACTCTTGAGAGTGTAAAAATGAAACCAAATGGACCCGCAAGGGTCCATTTGGTTTCATTTTTACGCTCTCAAAGAGTTACATCTGGTTAACCAACTATCCATCATTTAGCCTGGGGACCACTGGTTGAAAACCACTGTCATAGGAGGAAAAATGGTGAAAAATGAGGGTTTTATCTCTGGCGCCTGTCAATCAATTTCACCCCAACTCTCCAGCCAAAAAGCACTAGATTTTCCGCCAGGAGTTTTTCACTAATTTTGGCGCTAGGGGGGTCTGGAAAAGCGCTAAATATAGCGACAAATGCGCCAAGTTGGCAACACTGCAAATGGAACCAAATGGACCTGCAAGGGTCCATTTGGTTTCACGCTCTCAAAGATTTACATGTGGTTAAGCAACTGTCCATCTTAGCCTGGGTCCACTGGATGAAAACCACTGTCATAGGAGGAAAATGGTGAAAATGAGGGTTTTATTTATGGCGCCTGTCAATCAATTTCACCCCAACTCAGCAGCCAAAAAAGCACTAGATTTTCCGCCAGGAGCTTTTCACTAATTTTGGCGATAGAGGGGTCTGGAAAGAAAACGAAATATAGTGACAAATGTGCCAGGTTGGCAACACTGTCTGGCTGACAACCGAGGCACATTGTGCCTTGTTCGGCTAGAATAGGGGCAAACTGGAGTTGGAAATGCGTTGATTTCAACAAGGGCGGCGCAAATAAGAGCTATTTTCGACTTCTAAAGTGTTGTGTTTATGCTGTTTACAACAAAACCAGCTCTAATAAAAGGATTTAAGATCATTACAACTGCACTGTTGCCTGACTCAGTCCATTTGTCCCTACTTCTGTCCCCATTCTCAATAATGGCCCTAGCGTCTTTCAGACTATGGGTTTTATGGCAAGTCAAGTCTCCCATTGGCCTAGAGGTAGCCTAGAAACGAGGCAGCCAATCAATCTTTTTGACACAATAATCCCAGCGTGCTTGGTGTGTTTGTGTCTTAAATAAGTTCACAAAAGACTGGGATTTTCTCACAAATGCATGGTGGCCACCTGGTGGCAACACACAGAGTTGATGCTTTACACATATTTGATGATGAAAGTGCCTGTAATTCCATCATAATTTCTTTTGTGGATACAACATTAAATTTGTGAAAATCACCATAAAAAGCATGACATCTGTGTCAAAATTATTGAACAAGAAAAGGGAATGACACGTGTTTTTTTGGAATTCACAAGCAGAATTGAGGATTCACAAATGTTTTTCAAGGATTAACACACACACAAATCTTATATTTTTTTTGTAAAGATACAAAAAACATCTGTGAATCGCGAAGAGATATTTGTCATTCATGGAATTTAGTTTGTGAATCACAGAGAAACATTAGTAAATCTTGAAGACAAACTAGTAAATCGCAGAATAATTACAATACATTTGTGAAAATTATCATAAACGAGCATGATGTTTGGGTCAAAATGATTCAAAAAGAAAAGGGAATGACACGTGTTTTTTTAGAATTCACAAGCAGAATTGAGGATTTACAAATGTTTTTCAAGGATTAACACACACACAAATCTAATATTTTTTTGTAAAAATACAAAAATCTTTTGCAAATCGTGAAAAGACTTTTGCAAAATGTGAAAAGACTTTTGTCAAATATCGTAAAGGATTTGTACAACTTCAAAACGCGTTCGTATGAACGCATTCGTGTGAAGATAATATTGTCCCATTTCTCTGGGTCAGAGCCATACAGTATAGGACAGTCCCAAGAGACAGATCATCTAAATCAATATTTTTCCAAGTCCACCCCCTAAGCCTCAAGAATAATCTGTGCTACACACTGTCACAGTACATAATTCACACATAATCCAGAGTGTTAATACAGATTGCGGTGCATGATTCTTCATAATCTCAACATTTAACCCTATAATTTACTGCACTCGACCTGTGCATTCCTGTCGGCCACCAGCTTACTTGAGAACGATGCTTGCCACCTGGGAACCTCATAATACCCAATGTGAACTTGTCATAGCACCGGTTTTATCTGTCTGTGTCCCTTGTGTGCCCAATACTGTATAAGGAGAAGTCTCCATCTACCTCTCTGCTTGTGTCTGTAGAGCAGTGGTTTTCAACCTTTTTCATACCAGGGCTCACTATTTATTCTGCATTTTAGCCACAGACCACCATTTGATGTTGAGTGTTTAAATATAATTTAACTCTTGAGAGTGTAAAATTAAATGGGTCCATTTGGTTTCAGATCTATAAGGGTCCATTGGGTTACAGATCTGTAAGAGGACATTTGGTTACCAACTGTCCATCATTTGTCCATCAACTGACCACTTGGAAACCTTTCAAGGATCACTGGTGGTTCCCAGACCACCATTTGAAAACCCAGTTACCCAGAGTAATGCAAATTGACTGTAGAAAGTGGACTGGTCTATAATCAATTGGCAGTAGGGTTGCCGGGGCGAACAACTGCCTGAGGAAATTGCACAGGTGAGGGGACTTTAGCTGATTAAGTCCAGCGGCAGAGCCTGACCAGAGCCTTGTGTGGCATCTCAGGACAATGGTGCGACTCGACGCTGGCAACGATGCCCATTTGATGCAGATTTTGAAGACGGTGGATCAAACGGTTCTTGAGTTACGTGCATTACAACTTGTGTATGTACACACATAGACAACCATGGAAGAAATACATCATGTATGTGTACACACATACACAAGCACACGTGCAGACGGAGATGTGACACATTTATAGTTAGATGTGTTCCTGTTCACTGCTCAACTCTCCCCTGCAGCTTCGAGGCTGGCTGCATGTTGTGGCTGAAAGGCCAATTTATATTGTATATGAGGAGGAGATAGCCTACTAAAATATGCAGAGTGATTTACAGTTCCCCGAACTGCAGTCTCCATTTTGTAGCGAACATGTGGTCGTTGATGTGAACTTTAACTAAGTACCTTTACTCAAGAACTACCAGTGTTGGGGAATATTACTTAGGTAGTAATACATTACTTATTACTTATTACCCCTTTAGAAAAGTAATAATATTACACTACTTATTACTTGGATGCAAAAGTAATATGTAGTATATTACATATTACTTTTTTATATTACTTTTGCACCCAGATCCCTGAAAAAAGGAAAGTAGCTACTGTACAACTACACAATCTGTCAGCTTCTTTTAGAGCTGAATCTAATTGTTTTGAATATGAAGAATAATAACAAGAGTCACCAATCAGCCAACCATGCTGTGTCAATTGGGTGACTGTAGCTCTCTGGTGGAGTTGTTGCCCCCACCACCCGACTACGGATAAGCAGGTGAAGATGGATGGATGTATTTAGATAAATGTATTTAGATAGACAAATACAGACATCCCGCCCTAGAAAAATACTAACATATATTAACATTTATATGGCACACATGATTAACATAGCCTACCATAGATTACATAGTTGCAGTAGGCTGTTATTTCAGTCAGTGGATTGTTATTTGGTTACAGTTCCTGTCTGTCAACTAGGTTTCAATGCAACATTAAAAGGTATGGTAAACATACATACAGTAAGCATAAACTCTTTTTGATTTAATATTGATTATATGAGGGCTTATACACTGTAGCTCCAGTGGCTTAATTGACGATACCGTGCAAACAAACTGGCATCGCGTAATCAGAACAGCTGTGTATGGGAAATCCCCAGACAGCGTGCGCTGTGTGTGCCGCGGTTATATGACATTTGTACCATCTATTGTGTGATAAACGCAGATTATAAACGCATGCCTTATATTGCAAATGAAAATATCCTTGGATATACTTGGACCACAGTTGGAATTATTGCAATCGGGTGAGTTTAGATTGGAATCTCAACAGAATCTCCGGAAGGTAAGAGCAGTGTAGAACAGTAGCGCCAACTCCGTTCTCTTTAAGGGGCCTGTCCAAGGGCAGCTCTTCTTCATAGACTTCCATTGAGAATCGGGACAATAAATAGGGACAACATGCTGCACAAACGGCTCTCGATCGCTCAGTTACTGACGCCTCAATGTCGCAGATTTGACACTAGATGTCTGCCTAATAAATAATACCGCTGCTCTTTTTTTCTGATCAAACTAAAGTGGCATTAGCTCATCTCCCTTCCCCAACGCAATACTGTTGAACGCAGCAGCATGACAAAAGTAACGAAGTAATATTAGTAGAAGTAACTGTAATATTATTACTGTTTTCTAGGAGGTAGTGTCGTTACACTACTCGTTCCCTAAAAAAGTAGTAATATTACTTGTTACTTGTTACTTGTTACTCGTTACTCGTTACCCCCAACCCTGAGAAATACTTTACATTATCTTACTAGTTATTTTGTAGATTATGATTATTGTTAAAACATATTCACATTTAGCCCTTTTGAAATTATCTACAGGCCCACAATGCTTTGCTATTTTCAGATGATTATTTATACATTTTACACATCTGGAAACTTGTGGACCTTCTTGACAATGAGCACTTTATGTAAAAGTACATTTTGAAGCCATTGCTTGTATACTTTTATCCTTGACTTTTACTTATAGTATAATATATTTATATATTAGTATTTTTACATTCTTGCATTAATGATACTTTTACTTGTGCAAAAACATACAAGTACTCCCCCCCAAACAACCCCACATGTGGTCCCTTTGTCCCTGTGTGTGTGTGTGTGTGTGCGTGTGTGCGTGTGTGCGTGTGTGCGTGTGTGTGTGTGTGTGTGTGTGTGCGCGTGCGTGCGCGCGCGTGTGCGTGTGTGTGTGTGCACGCGCTCAATTGCTCAATTAATTAACAGCATGTGTTTATCCAGCTGTGACAAACAATGTGTCACTATGTTGCTTTGAATTGCTGGAAACTTGTTATCCAAATCTATAATTTAAGAACCTGTGATTCATGAGAGAACAGATGTGAACACACCATGAGCACCTTCAACACTGCTCTTAATCATCATCATACCTGAATGTTCTGGTCCATAACTCTTTTTTAACACTATGGAACTGCTCTCTTCCTACGATCGCACACATTTTTCACTAGAGGAAAATGCGTCAAGATTTTATCTTAGCAATATTGTTAGAGGGCACAGTGAAGGTATAGTAAATGATTTCACTTAATTCAAATATTATTTTTTTCTCTTATTATTATTCTGTTGTGGCTATTACTCCCTTTTATAAAAACAATAAAATAAGAGGTGACCATTAGGGGAGGGCAAAAAGATGTATATGCCAATATATTGTGATTCTTAATGTCATGATATCAATATCGTATCTCCAGGTCCAAAATCGTATTTTTGGATATTTATGCATTAAATATCATATTAAAAAACTGACTGTTATCTGGTTACATTGGAGTGCAGGATTGAACATTTCATGGTATATATTGTTGTTTTTTTATGTTGTAGTTGATTAAACCTTTCATGGTCCATATTGTTTAGAATGTTTTAAAATGTTCTAGTACGAAAAGCATAGTAATTTGTGGGATAATCACAATATATCGATATATCAAATCAACATAATTAACATTGCAATATAAATTGGTTTTGCACCCTAAATATGGATATAATATCGTATAGTGTCGTATAGTATCGTATAGTGAATCGTCCCACCCCTAGTAACCATTCCCTGTCCCCAGTGAGCCCCTGCAGTCCCTAGTTTCATTGGACTTTGAGAGAATAGCCACTCGTCCCATCAGGATGAGTGAGGATCAAGTGCCTAGTTCAGTTGTTACTCCGTAGGTAGTAAACCTGGGTAAAAAAAGAGAGAGAGAAAAAAGGAGGTGGAGCACGTATTCTAAGTGTTTTTCGTGTCTTGGTTCACACATAAACTGTGATTGATTGATAGAAAACAGTAGCAAACCTGTGATTACAGAACTGTCCTTGTAAAGAGGACAGAGGAATGCATGTTATACTATAAAATATAGTTTAGACACATTGCACTGGGGTACTCTTTGGTCATTTACTTTACTACTTTTATTTACTAACTGACATTTACAGTACATAATGATTAACAGAGAAAATAATGAATTTGGACTATGTATTGCAGCAACATGTCAGCTAGGTATTTAGGGGTCATGGTAGAGTCAGTTGATCAAAGCTGTGCAGGAGCAGTCAGACAGAGGGTTTGGCCTTTCCAGGTTTCAGCGGTATAAGATAAATAGCACAGTATTTAAGGTATTTAAGTACTGTACTGTACACTACCTTCACTGCCAGTTGATCATCAATTCTTTGGTTTTGGAGATCAAAGAAAGCTAGTTTTGACCAGGGGTGTGTAATATGTAAAATATCATATGTAAAAGAACAAGATGCTATTTTCAATATACTGCACCTGTATTTGTTTCAAAACACATTTGAAACATTGTGAAACAGCGTGCTTAATGAGCACTTGCTACTTTTGGAACTTTATGTACATGTTGACACCAATACATTTGTACTCACAGCTTTTACTTCTAAGTCATATCATGTATTGATACCTTTTCTTAAGCATACTTGTTGAATATTTTCTCACCACTGGCAATATGAGACTCTAGAAAAACAAGCCTTACTGAACAGGGTTCATAACACTAAATCACCGCTTGGTTTCCAAGGCCGAACGGGAGTGATATATAACCACTTCCCCTGTCACGTTTCCTACTGCAGGTAAACTGCATTGAAGCATGCAGGGAGAACTAGAGATGCACTTTGTCAAGGTGCCAACTTGCACCTTGCACGCAAGTATGCACCAACGTGCACATGCACGCACATGCAGACATGATGATGTAACCTCATCACCATGAACAGCCAATTAGGGTCCACTAAGGACAGGCCTACATTACATACACAGCCGCTCACAGTGATTAGGCACTCTGCTTGCACAAGTGATGACTGCTTTCCCCAGAAAGTTGACAAAGTTAACAAGTTTCCATAAAGGATTTAAAGTGCTTAACATTTGTTGAATGTGTCATTTTAGATTCTGCACATATGGGGCAAGCTGATTGGTCACCGCACAGGTGTGGTGCTCAACAGGATGATTAAAAATGGCCAGAGGTGTGGTGTTTTTCCCCGTACAGTATGTTTGCTGAGAATTTGGCCACTGGGGTGGGAGGAGATATACTGTAAGGGGTGTTCTGTGTGTCAGTCAGCAGCTGCAGCACATTGCAATCTGGCAGTCAAGGGGTGATTCGCACAATCTACGATCTCCCCTGCATATATACTGTACATTTTAAATAGCCGACCCTAACCTGCAAGCATGCAACCTTTGGGTGAAATGTATTCCACCCATCTCCCCCACAGACCATATGTGCTAGAAAGAGAAAGAGTGTTGCAAGCTTGCAATGGATTTCCAATGGGGGGTCACCTGGTTTGAAGACAAACTTTAACACAAAGTGTCATGGCTGTCTTCTGCCCTTCTCCCCCCATGACAGAGGTTCGTCTTCAAGCCATGTGACTCCCATTAGAGAGCTTGCGACAGTCGGCATCTTAAGTGTGAGTGATACAACCTCCGACTGTGCCAAAATAAATTAATGGGGCTTAAAGCAAACTTTGTCCAGAGTGAGGATTAAAACAGACAACTTGCACACCATGTGCCCATCCCAAATTTGCTTGTAACTGACATAGCCCCATCTTATATTTAGGTGACAACGTCTGCGCTACAAATAATGGATGAGTACGAGGAAAAGTCTATTTTCTAACAGCTCAAGTGCTCATTTTTGCTCGCGGAGGACAGGCGTAGTGCAGACAGAGGAGAGACAGAACGGTCCTGCTGCGTGAGTCTGCGTGAGAGTTTATGTGCATGTTACATTGTGATGCAGTCCTGCTGACAGAAATAACAACAGCAGAATTGCCTCAGTTCAAATCTGTTGATGTCAGGGGCTGAATTTTGCATCATCGAGCACCACAATTATTATTTCACTGCCACACAAACAGGGTGACAAAAAGCAAGGCGAGGTAAGTTTATTTGACTAGCATGTTTCAACAAGGCATTCAAGGGGGTTTACGTCAATGATCCAAGATTAAGCATTGACGTACAGAGCATTGAAGACAGAGCAAAACAAAAAAAACAAACAAAATAATAATAATAAACAGAATATTTGAAAAAAAAAAAAAAAAAAAAGTAGAATTATAACAGAAAGGACATGCAGGGCCTGGGATGTCCCAGGTCTCAGGAACACACAGTCTGTGAGGATTTGTCTGAAAGATTTGCTGGATTTTTACCCAGTGGCTAGCACAAAAAAGTGCAAGTAGGTTAAGGTCTATTCAGAGTTTGATTTTCAGGGATCACCACCACCAAAAATTTACTCACCACCGCAGCGGTGGTTGTGGCCGAAAATCAAACTCCAAATGAGCCTTTATTCACCTTCCTCTAACCCTGAGGAATAATCAACGATCTTTGCCTCATTAAATGTAGGAATTGGATCGGTAAAAGAAAGATCCTTTTCATATCCAGGTCAATCCCAAAGGAACATCCTGGACAGTGAAGAATGAGATTAAATTAATTCCCACCCTAAGCACGTTTAGATTAAAGGTAGAAATAAATCATGTCTACTTGAGAGGGTAGCAGTGTGTAGTGTGTCTATCTAGGACCTGTACAGTACACTATATTGTCAAGTTTTGTAACAACTTACCGAGTTTTGCTAAAAACCTGGAAGGGACCTTAGAGACAAAGTTCTAGAGCTGTTTATAAGATTTCTACAATTAATAACCGATGTTTTCCACAACATCACAGTGGTATAAAGACATGGACCCCTCCAAGCGAGGACAGAGACCCCTCCAATGGTGGACAGACACCCCAAGACTGCTGTAAGGCACAACTTTATGTGATTGAAGTAAATCTGGAGATTACTCAAACAAATATTAGCTTCTATGAGTGGGTCATAAATGAGTGTGTGTGTGTGTGTGTGTGTGTGTGTGTGTGTGTGTGTGTGTGTGTGTGTGTGTGTGTGTGTGTGTGTGTGTGTGTGTGTGTGTGTGTGTGTGTGTGTGTGTGTGTGTGTGTGTGTGTGCATGTATAGCTTGCAATTTACCTGGAATCTTTCAAAATTCAAACCTACTAGGTCGAGAAATACATCCCACTTTTTTCACAGTGGCCTATTATAGCGGCATCAACAGGTGGATTTTTGCAAAAAAAAAAAAAAAAAAAAAAAAAAACATTTATGGAACAAATTTCGTCATATCTATGATCCCATTACCTGGAGGGAGACCTGTGGCCAGAAGAGCGCTTTTTACAGTTGTTTTTATAATGGGGGGGGGGGGATGGTTGAAAGTAGATGTATGTTTTATAAATATTTAACCAATGAAAAAATATTACACAAACTACAATTCCTAGAAAACCTCGAGATACAAGGTGTCCAGCCAACAGAGAGAGAGAGAGTGTGTGTGTGTGTGTGTGTGTGTGTGTGTGTGTGTGTGTGTGTGTGTGTGTGTGTGTGTGTGTGTGTGTGTGTGTGTGTGTGTGTGTGCGCGCGTGTGCGTGTGTGTGTGTGTGCATGATTTTGTTTGAGTCAAAAACACAGGACACCCTACCATCACTAGGAGGTCTTAGCAGAGGCATTTCCCAGAAGTCGGAGCCATTACTTTCCGAACGTCTCCAATGTGATGAAAGACACAACAGTGTGGTCCAAACAAACAGTATGTTTGTGAATGTGGCTTCGGGAGCCATTGTCTGTGTGTGTGTGTGTGTGTGTGTGTGTGTGTGTGTGTGTGTGTGTGTGTGTGTGTGTGTGTGTGTGTGTGTGTGTGTGTGTGTGTGTGTGTGTGTTTGTGTGTGTGTGTGTGTGTGGGGGGGGGGGGGGGTGTCTGCTGATATGCGTAATTGTATTCACATCGCTTAATCTTCATATGACGGTGTTACGCGTGCATGCGTGTGTGCGTGTGTGAGGGGGTTTTGGCAATGTTTTTGGACATGAAAATTGCGGGAAAAGACCCTCTCTAAGGAAGCCATTGGCTAAGACCTTAAGTACCAGAAGGTTTCATAACCATTTCCATTCTGTGATCTGTAAGCGCATGCACGCACGTTTGTGCATGTGTACGTGTTTACGTGTGTGTGTGGGTGTGCATGCGTGAGGGATCACGTCCCATCTAAACACAGGCATGTGTATCTTTCCCTGTGCCTTAATTTCCCCAAATTGCTTTTAAACTGCCTTAAATGCAGCCCCAGGGAGTAAGACTGTGAGCCCTCAGACTGTGTCCTCCTGTCACCTCACACATTGCTATACTTGTGGAGACACACAACATCGTTAGAAAGCATCAAAAATAGCTGAAAACTGCCGGAAAATAGCAAATCCACCCTCGCCCTCGGCTGTGAGCTTGTAGGTCGGCAGCTTACACAGGCACGCAACAAGTATATGAATCAGACATACAGTAACTCTAACCGAAATCTCTTAATATAACTTAAATACCTAGAACCTAACCGCAGACTTAAACCTCTTCCAAATTGCAAAGCCATCTATACAAATCTTCAACCATAGAACAACATTTCTTAAATTCTGTCTTAAATTCTCAATTTTTGGGGATTTAACAGCCCTCACAAGTATAGAATGTACAGCACACACACACACACACACACACACACACACACACACACACACACACACACACACACACACACGCACACGCACACGCACACGCACACACACACACGCACACACACCTCCTTTGAGATCTCTGCAAACACCACCGTGTGTAACGTGTGTAACTGTGCAACGTAGCTGCTACTCACAAAAACATCACTCTCACAGGGGGAAGTTAAATAAACTAATACAAAGTAAAAGGCTGTATAATTCGCACCTTTAGCCGAAGGCAAATGTCAGTTTGATTATTGATTCAATACTTCAACCCAGGTGAAGCCCAGACAGCTGATGCAATAAAGGCCTTGTTTGGACATGAGCAGGGTGTTAAAAATAAATTCAATAAATGCTTAAGGTTTAGTAGTCAGAGAAATATGTGAAATAGGTGTGCACTTCCGGCAGAAAGCGTGAAAATTTGTACCTGGGGGTATTTTTGGGTGCTGAATCCAAAAATTAACGGATCCAAGAGTTCTGACCAAAGGGTTACCCCAAAAATCCAAGATTTTGGGGGTAACCAAAGGTTTTTCCTTCATAACTTGAAATGCATTGATTTTACGCCCCATAAATGTATTGAACGTTAATATAAAGTTGGGCATTACGGACGATTTGGTACCAAGTACATGTCTGTATCTTCTACGGTTCTCGAGATACAGCATATAGGTACTTTCACAGATTGAGGAGAGCAACACATTTGTAACATTGATTCTTAAGTCAATCCAATGGTCATACAGACATGATAATTGGTACACACACTCTTCAAACCCCACTATTTCCAAAAGTACTGCGTGCCGTGCAAAATTCCAAGATGGCAGCCCCCAAAATCCAAGATGTCCGTCCAAAAATGTGTTTTTTCTATCATAACTCGAAATACGAAGATTTTAAGCCCCATAAATGTATTGAACATTAATATAAAGTCGGGCATTACGGACATTTTGATACCAAGTACATGCCTGTATGTGTTACGGTTCTTGAGTTACCACATATAGGTAGTGATGAGGCGCCATAAGGGTAAGATTTTGGCACGTTTCACCCTTTTACTCAAAGATCCCTTTATCACCATGTCAACCATTTTCAGGAAACAGACCTACATGTGTCTGCTATCATAAACCACTTCAAGTTTTTCAATTGATGAAATGGGTTGGGAGTTATTAAACCGAACGTGAGTGCTGTTTCAGTGTTAAATTTGCTGCGTACATTTTGCAAAGATAAGCCAGGCAGCAATGTCTGTTTGTCTGCATCACACGGAGTCTGTGCTTCACAATAAGGGCTCCATTTTTGTTACACAGTAAACCCATATCCCAAATCCCAAAGTGTAGCATGTGCCATAGAGTAATGGTATAATATGCTAATAAGTGTAATAGTGTAATAGGCTAACACTTGCAATAGCATAATATATGTGCAACAGGCTAATAGTGTAATATGTGCAATAGTGTAATAGTGTAATAAATACAGTAGGCTAATAAGTGTAATAGTGTAATACATGCAATAGTGTCATAGGGTAATATGTGTAATAGCGCAAAAGTGCATTATATGTGCATTAGGGTAATAGTGTAATACATGAAATAGTTTAATAGTTAATGGGGCTGATAGTGTAATATATGTGCAATAGGCTAATAGTGTATTATATACAATACTGTTATAGTGAAATAAATACACTAGGCTATTAAGTGTAATAGTGTAATACATGCAGTAGTGTCAGGGTAATAATGTGTAATAGCGTAAAAGTGCAATATGTGTGCAATAGGGTAATAGTGTAATATATGCATTATGCAATAGTGTAATAGGGCTAATAGTGTAATAGTGTACAATAGTGTCATAGTGTAATACACTATTACACTATGCCATATATTACACCCTAATGCACATATATTGCACTTTTGGGCTATTATACATATTACCCTATGGCACTATTACATGTATTACACTATTACACGTATTAGTCTACTGTATTTATTACACTATGGCACTATTGTATATAATACACTCTTAGCCTATTGTACATATATTACATTATTACACTATTAGCCCTATTACACTATTACACTATTGCATATATTACACTATTACCCTAATGGACATATATTGCACTATTGCACTATTACACATATTACCCTATGACACTATTGCATTCATTACACTATTACACTATTAGCCTATTGCACATATATTATGCCATTGCACGTGTTAGCCTATTACTCTATTACACTTATTAGCATATTATACCATTACTCTATGGCACATGCTACACTTTGGGATTTGGGATATGGGTTTAGTGTGTAAAAAAATGGAGCCCTTATTGTGAAGCACAGACTCAGTGTGATGCAGACAGACAGACATTTCTGGATGGCTTATCTTTGCAAAATGTACGCAGCAAATTTAACACTGAAACAGCACTCACGCTCAATTTAATAACTCCCAACCTGTTTCATCCATTGAAAAACTTGAAGTGGTTTATGATAGCAGACACATGTAGGTCTGTTTCCTGAAAATGGTTGACATGGTGATAAAGGGATCTTTGAGTAAAAGGGTGAAACATGCCAAAATCTTAACCTTATGGCGCCTCATCACTACCTATATGTTGTAACTCAAGAACCGTAACACATACAGACATGTACTTGGTATCAAAATGTCCGTAATGCCCAACTTTATATTAACGTTCAATACATTTATGGGGCTTAAAATCTTCGTATTTCGAGTTATGATAGAAAAACCACATTTTTGGACAGACATCTTGGATTTTGGGGTCTGCCATCTTGGAATTTTGCACGGCATGAAGTACTTTTAGAAATAGTGGGGTTTGAAGAGTGTGTGTAGCAATTATCATGTCTGTATGACCATTGGATTGACTTAAGAATCAATGTTACAAATGTGTTGCTCTCCTCAATCTGTGAAAGTATCTGTATGCTGTATCTTGAGAACCGTAGAAGATACAGGCATGTACTTGGTACCAAATCGTCCGTAATGCCCAACTTTATATTAACGTTCAATACATTTATGGGGCGTAAAATCAATGCATTTCAAGTTATGAAGGAAAAACCTTTGGTTACCCCCAAAATCTTGGATTTTGGGGGTGACCCTTTGGTCAGAACTCTTGGAACCGTTAATTTTTTAATTCAGCACCCAAAAATACCCCCAGGTGCAAATTTTCACGCTTTCTGCCGGAAGTGCACAACTCAGCCTATTTTTGTAACATATTTCTCTGACTATAGGGTTTGATTCATACTAAACGCACAGAAAAATCCTGAGTGGTTAATTAGTACAGTATGCAACAATTCTAGACAACAAACTTCTAAGTCTGTGCTAGCCCAGACCTAGGCCCAGGCCTGAGTCCCATGTCTATTTTGTTGGTTGTTATTGGATATTATTATTATCATTATTGTTGTTGTGTGTTCATAGATAGGCTAGATATTTTCAGTCATCAGCATAGACAAAGCAAAAGCACAGGACACAGTTTCAATCACTCTACAGTTGTGTAGGGCCAATGATTTTTTCTCTCTCACTTTTGTTTGATTCATATTGCCTCATTGTTGTTCCAACTCTCCACCAAGGTAACTCTAAGTATAGTAATTCCAGTGGCTGCCGTGTTGCCACAGCTGCACGTGAGAATAAAATGCCTGTGTTTTTCAATCTTTGCATTTTAATTCAAGCCAAATTTTACTTTCTCCACTCACGCTGCAGAACAAAGCACCTCCCCCTGGGTGTTATTGTTACATTACATGAGATTTTATCACTAAAATCATGCCATACCTCCTTAACTTCCCCCTTAACGACTTAAACCCTCCAAGGCTTGAGTTGGCTCTGTTTTCCAACCACTTTTTAAGGTATACACCAGCTCTATTCCCCGACACGTTTTGAGCTAGTAGAATCTGCTATTTTTGGCTTATGTTCGACCCAGAATGTGGATACCTGGGTTCAAGTGCTTAAGTGAGTTGTCCTACCATAAGGATACAGAGACTGGACATACATTCATACATACAGGTTACAGGTCACATTGTACGTGTAGAACAAGTTTGTTCTGTGGTTCATATCACACTGGGCTGAGGGTGTGGAAATTGTTGTTTTTGTACAGCTGTTCTTCATAGTGTGTGTGAGTGTGTATGTGTGTATGTGTGTGTGTGTGTGTGTGTGTGTGTGTGTGTGTGTGTGTGTGTGTGTGTGTGTGTGTGTGTGTGTGTGTGTGTGTGTGTTTGTCAGTAGAATAGAGAACAAACGTTCCATCCCTAAACATTCAACTGCTTCAACACCTGCTTTTTTGCGTTTACAGTACATCCATGCACGTGAGCGGAAGAGAGAGAGAGAAACAGAGACAGAGTGAGAGAGAGTGAAGAGAGAGAGAGAGAGAGAGAGAGAGAGAGAGAGAGAGAGAGAGAGAGAGAGAGAGAGAGAGAAAGAGAGAGAGAGAGAGAGAGAGAGAGAGAGAGAGAGAGAGAGAGAGAGAGAGAGAGGCATTGAGTGGTCGTGAGAAGTAGGGCATAACTTCCCAAGCAGACTAAGTCCATGTGGATCTCAGTTCCGGTGTCTGTATCAACACCATGGCCCACAGAGATCCACACTACCAGTCACACCTTCTCATCATCTGATGATGACAGGGTGAAAAGTTCCGGATGGACAAAAACAAGTTTTGTCTACAGCACATAATCTGGGAAACCATACAAAGCTGAAGTAACAAGGCTGGGACTGATTGTAATTCTACCTCGCTTGGAGGCAAGCATTAAGAGCTGGACACACATCAAGAAAAAAACTCTATGCTAATTTACCTCAAAGACTGTACAAATGTTGTTGGGCAGAAAGTAATCTAGTGTTTTAATAACCTTATTTCTAATGCCAATATAGTGCGGATAAAAGCACTAACTCTTGCATCAGGCTTAGGAGTAGGACCTAATGGATTCTAGCTTTGGGACCCAAACTTTATTTTCAGAAGTATCCGTACAGCGGACAACAATCCTTTTTTTCCGGGGACAAGGCCTCAAAAACGCTTGAAATGCTATAACGCCCACAAAACATGCACAAATGCCGCCAAAACCCAGACCCCACTTGCTTATTACTGCAGCATGGTTATTAGCCATACATCGCGCACCTAATGTCTGCAAATCATCTGTTCTACAAATACATCACATCTTTGCGATCAGGCGCCCGATGCGGACACCTATTTTCCACAGAAGCACGGAGGGTTGTGTTGCGGAGGGGGCGTGACTCAGCCATCGCTCCACAGCCATTCTCACTGTCACACTTCGCATCCATTACAGGGAGCACAACACCAGCAACAATGCCACGGCGACAGAAAAGCAAACCGAGACGGATTAAAAGCAACCTCAGTACACATACAGGAATGCCAGGGCAAGGAAACGCGCACGCACCACAGCCCTTCCACTTGCCATAACTTACGTGTCTTCATCCGACTTTAATACCACTTTCAAGGGACAGCTCAGCCAGTCTCAGCCTCTTCTACATATACTTCTATTGAGAATGGGGACAACACATTGAGCCAAGTCCTGGGTCCAACAGCCGAGCTTTAATGATCATAAATCCATTTATTTGACATTGTTCTGCAGTAATAGTACGCCTACAGCATAAACGCAACGCAACCTTATTGAAAACTATGTATTTTCCAACTTCGCTGTCACCCTATTCAGACTGGATGAACAGCGCGCAAGCTCTCATGTTTAGGCTGGATAAACAGCGCTCGAGCGCTCAGTTTCTGACCCCCCATTGTCGCAACTCTGCTCTTATAGTACACACGGAAGCACGGAGGGTTGTGTTGCGGAGGGGGCGTGACTCAGCCATCGCTCCACAGCCATTCTCACAGTCACACTTCGCAGCGCCATTACAAGGAACACAACACCAGCAACAACAGCCGAGCTTTAATGATCATAAATCCATTTATTTGACATTGTTCTGCAGTAATAGTACGCCTACACCATAAACGCAACGCGACCTTATGAAAACTATGTCTTTTCCAACTCCGCTGTCACCCTATTCAGACTGGATGAACAGCGCTCGAGCTCTCAGTTTTAGGCTGGATCAACAGCGCTCGAGCGCTCAGTTTATGACCCCCATTGTCGCAAGTCTGCTCTTATAGTAGACATGGTAACTGGAAAAGTCGGCCCGGCTTTTCCAGTATTCGTAGACATAGAGTTGTGCTAACTCCGTAGTACAGTCCAGGCTCATTATGGCGCTGGCATAGTCTAAAACACTACCATTCTAACGAACGGCTCCGGTCTACACAACACACGGTTCCAAACACCACCATTGTCACGTACGCAACGGTCTACCAACTACTTATCGTTCCAGCACATTTTTACACTGCATTTTCAAACGGACGCATTTTTGCGTGTCACGGCGTGCGTGGATTTTGCTTCCCTGGACCATATACTATGTCCCGGGGACCACCAGTGGTCCTTCAGAGGGCTCCACGTGGTCCCCAACTACATGATGGAAAGCTGGTTAACCACGCGTACCAAATGTCCCATCATTTAGCTGGGGACCACCTGGAGCCCTCTCAGGGAAAAGGGATAGTCCCCGAAGCATTTGCATATAACGATAGGCCAGTAGAAATGTCTATTGTTCTCCACTGGCCGTGAATTACAGTAAAACTGGACCACGAGTGTGAAGTAAAGTCTTTTGAAAGTGTTGTATTAATGCACTTCATTCTATCATTGTTGTTTATATATTAAAGCTGGGGTGGTGTTAACCCCAATTGTGTGTACTCTAAAGCAGGGGTTTTCAACAGGTGGTCCGGGGACCACCAGTGGTCATTGAGAGGGTTCCAGGTGGTCACTAGCTAAGTTGTTTTAACCAAATCTAACTCCTGAGAACGTAAAAATGAAACCATTTGGTTTAATTTTTACACTCTCAAGAGTTAAAATATCCATCATGCGAATTAGTCCAAATCTACACAGCTGGAAGATTAATGGTCATGGACAGAAGCAAAAGAAATCTTTAATTTTGGCGTCTGTGGGTCTAAAAAATATCCTCAATTGGTGGTCCGTGGCTCAAATGCTGAATAAATGGTGGGCCCTGGGATGAAAAAGGTTGAAAACCCCTGCTCTAAAGGGCTTTACAGAATTCACTTTGCTATGTAGCCTATAATTATTATTATTGTTGCTTTGCTACTATTAGACTTTATACATGCTAAACAGGGGGTCCACTTCTGTGTGTCTGTGGGGATAAAATTACATCCACAGACCACCAATTACATTGGTGGTCTGTGGATCAAATTCTGGGCTCCAGTATAGTACAATGGAATACAATAGTCATTTAAATGCCCACCACCCATATTTGCATTCTTCCCTTCTGTGCATGCTGAATGGGGCTAGAGTTTTGCGGCCCAAAGGGACGCAACATTCTAGTACATTTACATTGCCAAAGCAAGAACATAACAGCAAGAAATGCAATATAACAAGAAAACACAAAATTAATCAGTCAGATTTTTCATATTCCATTAGTGGGAGGTCTCCCCCACATGTCACTGGTTTAGCACCAAATTAAGTACAAATTAATCTGACATTGGGTTGACCAATGCCATTTTATGGCTTGACGGATCTTACCTCGCTGATAATGGCCACGGCTCCATGGATCTTGGCTACATGGCCCAGCAGGGCAGGACACTGCTGCCCCACTGTCCGCAGGGCTGGCAGGAAGCTGACCAGAGAGGAAGGGATGGCCTGAGAAACGTCCACCAGGGCGCCCAGCAGGGCCTCAGTCAGCGAACGGTCCCCTAGGTAACCAACCAGTGATGGAACCTGTGGGCTCAGCATCTTAAAGTGGAGAGAGAGGGGGATCAACAATTAATACATTTCACGCTGTGTTTGTGTGTGTGCGTGCCGTGTGCGTGTGTGTGTGTGTTGGTCAAGAACCATACAGTATGGTTCCTGACCAACACACTAATGGTGCCTGACACATCAGTTAACCTTCAGTCGCAATAATTTTATTTTTAGTTCATCAAATGATCGATATATTGAGAGGAAAAAAAAAGCCCACATTGGGTTTTCCCGGTTGTTAAACAAAATGCAAAACAAGGAAGAAAAGCTATTCCCAAACCACAGATTAGGTCAGGCACAATAAAAAAAGGGTCCACTTTTGGAATTTCCAGTATTATAGGAAAATTGAAAAGAACAGGATATTTACGGGATGACATGAGGACTGAAGGGTAAATTATGAGAGATCACAGTGGGAAAAAATAGGGCGATTTGCAGGTATGATTTGGTCAGAAAGAATTCAATTAAAACTAAGAGCTGAGATGACTCAACCCGAGGGTACTGTGTGGAGTCACTGTGCAGGACTATCCAGAGTGCATGGAAAATTCATGTTTTTTTTATTACTATAGCACCAAGTGAGATTGTGTGTGTGTGTGTGTGTGTGTGTGGGGGGGGGGGGGGGGGGGGGGGGGGGGGTGCACGTGCATGCGTTTAGAGGTGCCTTTGGCTGGATGGTCACCACAGGGTTGCCAGTTCATGGGTGAATGGGATCCACAATCTATGTAAAGCTATATACAGTACATAATACCCCTTGTCAACTAGTCACAGCACCCACAGGTCACATGACACTTAAACAATTCAGATTTCAAGCTGCATGTGGCTCAAATCTGATTCAGGCTAGATTTGGCTGCCAGTGTAAATCAGGCAGACATACTGGATTGACGCCAGTTAAAACAGTTTTCACAGCTGGTAGTATGGTTCTGATGACTTCATAGAAATTGTTAGTGACGTAGAAATTATGACCTCTTGATCAGGAATTTATTCCCATTATTTGAAACGTGTCTGAGAATGTCCTAAAAGACGGAAATCTTGGAGTGATGCCAATAAAAACTTTCTGGGAACTTTATGTTGTTCTGGACACTTCATAGAAATTGTCTGTGGAGAAAATAAATCTGTTGCAATTACCACTTGGTCAGAAATGTATTCAAAGATTAGCATTTGTTCTGATAATAATCCCAAATGGCAGATATTTTCAAGTATTCATAGATATTTTACCCGGGTACCACCCGGGTTAGCAGTGGTGCCTGCCTGCTGGCTGTGTGCTATGTGTGTGCACAGATGAATTAAATGAGGTAGAGTAGTGAGTAATACTATGACCACCCTAGAGAGAAAATTGGCATAAAAGTCCAAATGAGCTGTCACAGATCTGCTTCTCCTCTGTGATTTCAACTCTCTCTGACCGCTCTCCTTTCATCAGGCCAGCTCAAGCCTATAGCGCCCTATCCACACTAAACTCATTTCCTCTAGTCACACACACACACGCACAGCAGGCAGGCATTCATGCACACATATACTTCTGAGGACATAATTCTTGTGCTATTTTTAACCCTAACTCAATGTATAATCATAACATGAATCTGTAAATTCTTTTATGGTTTACCATAAAACAATAACTATTCTTGTGATGACTAAGGAGAATTTCCCTCATAATGTCTATTTCCAGTTCTCAGTTTCTGTTTCCAGTATATGCACACATGCACATAAAACACGTGTAATTGCAAGAACGGCATGGCCGTCAGACTGCAACATGTGCCGTATGTTTGGTACTTTCCCTGCTCTGTTCTCTTCTCCCAATATGTTCCACATGAGAAGAAGTGTACAGCATTCCAACATGGGACATCTGGGAACTCCATGCTGCGTAATGCCTTCTGCGAAAAAGCACCGCTCGGTTTCCTCGCTTCTGCTGAGTCTCTTCAAGTGATTTATGCCAGTATGACACTGGTTCATTCCCAGACATGGCAATATCAACAACTCTTTGCAAGTTTTCAGTCACATGTGGACAAGGGCCTGTGTTGCAACTTGGCAAAAAAATAAAAAAGAAAACAGCTAACAGGCATCTGTGAATGTAGACATTTCTAGCCATAGGTCCTCAATCTTTTCTGGATCGGGGCTCACATGGACATCTTGAAAGCGTACGTGGCCCACCTATCTGACAGCTGGGCTAAGTGGTAGGAAATCATGTGATCCCTACTGAAGCATGTTACGCTCTGTCAAAAAGATTCCTGAGATTCCTTAGGTTTTATTTAATAAAAGCTACGAGTGTATGACTGACAATAACTGAGAAAGATATTCTGTTACAGAAGGAAAAAAGCATCCAATGCAAAACGGCATGATGCCGATTATGTGTAATGTTAGTGCTGTTCGGATCCGGACGCATGTGTAACGTGAGATGTTTTCAGGTCATTTTTAAGTCTGGGAATAGCTTTGTGGGAGTTTCTGACTCTAAATGTGTACTTTAAGGGTATAGTAAGTGATTTCATTTAATTGCTCACTAATATTGCTTTTTTCTTTTTGGGGGGCTAATCCTCCCTACTATAGAGCGGGGTGACCATATAAGAGTTCCCCACTGACCCCAGTGAGCCTCTGGGTTAAAAGAGTGGGCTTTGGGAGAAAAGCCTTTCGTCCAATCAGGATGAGTGGGGCCTTCCTCCAATAGGAATTGAGTAGGGGTGGGCGTTGGTCTATATGCTGTTGGAGAGTTTTCCGAATCACGCAAACCCACTGAATGCTCCTTTAGCACTAAAATGTTTCACTGTCATTTTGATTGATTTTTCAGACACAAATCCATATACATGGGGAGTATATGTAACACACACACACACACACACACACACACACACACACACACACACACACACACACACACACACACACACACAGTCATTAGTCAGACACCCTACCCAAATGCTAGCCTAACCCTAATAGCCTGCAGAGGCAATGGATATCGAGAGCAAAGGGTGATTTGCGCAGGTCAAACTTTAGTAGATAGGATAAATGTCAGTACCCCCAGAATTGAATTTAAATGCAAGTTTGCAACTAAACAACCTCACCAGTGGGTGTTGCTCAGCAACCACTTGGATGAGCCTGATCAGGTGCTGCTGCTCCGAGCAGTCCAGCTGTGGCATCATGGCCGTCAGGTTTCCTAGGTGATGGTGGATGACATCTGGTTGTTTGGGGTAGACTGAAGGCAGCACTCGCAACAGCATGTGGTTACCTGTAGCAGACAGACATGGAAGACAGAGAGAGGCATGCAGTCAGCATTTCGTTCCTATGGTTTCCTCATTCCAAGTGCCTGGGATCCTGGATCTTTACAGATCAGTGTTAATTTAACACAATTACTCTGTTGGGGTTTACTGACTTGTAGGGGTCTACTTGGAATGATAGTGAATGATAGTTACTTACCTAACTATCATTCACTTACAGTATATACATGATATCGAGATCTAAGGGTGGTAGTGGAGACATTCCCGAGTGTACAGTGTATACAGCATACTGCAGGAGAACAGCAGTCTAAAAACAGTCCAGGCACATCAATACACCAGCAAGTCCAAGACCAAACACAAACACAACACTGGGTGTGTGAAATGGGCTTGGCACTGGACTGATGAGGAAGTAGAAACAGGTGTGTGAAGTCCTGAGAGATGAATGGACTGTCGACGTGACTGAAGTGTTGACATGGTCTGTGGAGAGACAGGCCCTGACAGGCACTTACAGACATACTATACAGAAATGATCAATACTAGGAACAAGGGGAACTAGACAAGATGAAACCAAGTACCTTAAACTACCTGGGAATGATCAGCAGGGACCCCGTGGCTTTTGCATACATGTTGCTTCATTGAAAAAATCAACATGTGTCTAATTGTCCATTGTCCATAGACAAGTAAATGGTGCATTTATATATAAAGTAAATGGTGCATTTATCCATATATTGCCTTTATCCAAGTTGCTTTACATCGATTGTGCATCACATTCACCCATTCGCACACACACACATTCATACACTCATGGCGATGGAAACCAAGCAAGTGTCTTTCTCAAGGATGCTTCAACAGGGACTCTGTGGGAGCCCAGGTTCGAACCAGCAACCTTGCGGTTGCTATCTGGTGACTCTATCCCTGAGCCACTGATGCCTAAATGTGCCTGTTAGCAGCAAAAGGTGGTGCTCCCTTCCGTGTGTGTGACTCTCCCTAGAAGAGACTGCAGTGTGCCATGGTGTACGGTACAGTATTGACATCTGTGTTGGAACAGACTTCTCTCAGAATGTTCCCCATTTTCTTGTCAATATTCCGTCATTGGCAGTGACACAGGATGCAGGAATGCCAGTGCTGACATATCTTTGGATATAAAACCAATTTACAAACCAATAAGACCCACAGAAAAAGAACCCACAGCATTACTCAACAGGCCTCGACTCACGTATCAAACATCTTCAAATGATTCACGTCGCTGAACAAAGTCTTCTGTCTGCCTAATGGTAGCCCCACTCTATGTGACATGTCATATATTCTAACAGTGTTGCTTTTGTCCTGAAATTAATCAAATGTACTAAATTCAGAGAGCTAGCAAACTTTAGAACAAGTTGTACCAACAGCCCAAGAGGTCCAAACCATGGGAGTGATTATAGGTAGGGAAAAAAGAGACACTGGCAGATTATTCTTTGTTATTGTAATCAACATCATAACATTCTTGGCTTGTCAGTTCAACATTGCCCCATGCTTTTGATTTTTTTTCTTGTTGGTGTTTCAGGGACTTGTGGCCAACTGGCATGTGTTACGCACACATAATAAGTGATGTTCAGAGATTGATAGAATTGATAAGCACTACATGCTTGCACAATATCTGACGGACAGACACTTTTGTAAATTTGTATTTGTTGAAGACATGTATTGTGTGTGCTCTGTTCATGTATTGAATACCCAGGAGTTAGGACCACTATGAGTTGCCCTTTTAGTCAAAGTGCTTAGCATTGCTCCTGTGCTTACGTGTTAAGGATAGGAACAGCAATTTCCGATCAATGAGCCATGGGACTAATGACGTGTTTGTGTGTGTGCGTGCGCACACACACACACACACTGAAAAGGCAGGGGCTGGTGAACTGAATACAGAACTGTGATGATGCATTTTGCAACACAGTGCTAGAAATTGTGCAACAAGTACTGTGCTAATGGAGCTTTATGTACAGTATGGCGCATATCATAGGAAGAGCTAGCTCTGGTCCATAGCTCCACTGCTTCAATGATTCTGCCTTGCAGTGGAGCTCTGTGAAAGGATGGACCATCTCTAGGATGGACCAACTTCTTTTCTGGACTGGAAATATAAAGACCGTTTTAGCTACTCACCAAAAAACACGTCTTGTGTGATTAGAAAGCCTACTCCCCTTAGTGGAAACAGTCCCTAAGGCCCCACCATATGTATAAAATGGACATTTAGGCTGGAATGTAGTTGTTTTTCACCGGAGGAAAAGATATATTCTATGAAGGTTTTCTTTTGGCAATATCGGTTGAGGGTGCAAATCCTGGTTTGTTTTTCCAGTTGTTTCTCCACATGACTATGGAGATAGTGTGATGTATAAATTGCATGATGTATGGATAACAGGCCGTAGAGAGTATGTTTTGCACTCCGTCCATGTGTATCTGTGGGGCAGAGGTTCGTTAGAATCCAGGGAGTGTGTGTGTGCAAAGTTTGGAATGACCCAGGTTAACGAGATTAGTTTGTAACAGAAGGAAGGACACACACGGACACCCAGACACATGGACACACGGAGTGCAAAACATACTCTCTGCCCTTGCCTTTGGTCTGGTTTTAAACAGTCCACCTTTGTTGCACCGCAAATACCATCCTCAATGACTTTAAAACCTTTACTATAAATGTCAGAAATCACAAATACAAAATCCATAGTCAATAAGACAGGCCACTTGCTTGCTCTTCAAATAGAGAGAATTCTCTCATGTCTAACCCCTTTGTCCGCTGCCTCCAATCAAAGTGAAGGTATGGCTCCCCCAAATCTTGCAAGTCTGATCAGAACCTACAAATCTTCTCGCACACTCAGATCAGCCAACGCAGACTAAAAACACCAGGATGACACTCCCTACATCCCAAACTCTTCTCCCTTCTGGATCCAAAACTGTATAGAATGCAGCCATTGCAATCAGAACTTCAACCTCACTAACAATCTTCCACCGTAGTTTGAAAAGCCACCTCTTCAGACTCCATCATGGCCCGTAGTACTTGCCCTCGCCCCGACACCCACTCAACTTATGTAACTTAGATAGCATTGTATGTAGACTTGGATAGCATTTCATGTAGACATAAGCACAATAACAGCATGATAATGATAACTATGTTTTACTGTATACAGTCTGTGATGTATTGCCACGCTTTTCTTCTTGCTTAATGTAGATCTCTGGATAAGATTGTCTTTAGTTTCTATTTATAGTGGCTCATAGGAATAGACTATGTGACAACCGGGAATAGTCTGGTGACCACCGGAGAGACGGGTGACAGCCGGAATGTAGACGGCACCTGGGTGAGCAGTATGGGTTAGCGCCCCAGCCTGTGTCCTCCGTGAGGAGGAAGCCCAAAAACCTTGGTGAGGCCGTTAGGAGGGCCATTATGATTCACTGCTCCTGAATGAAATGCCGGTGCTGGGAGTCTGGTGCAACGCACAGGTCCTGTGCCAACCTGGTGAGAGCAGGAGCAGACCTGGTGAGACGTAGGAGGGGTCTGGACAGGAGTCAACCCACAGAACCTAGTCCCTCCATGTGCCAGAGTATAGTGCCTCTCAGTACCGGCAGAATAGTTCTGGAGCAGTGGATTGTGTGGCCTTGGGTCTTTCCCTAGTGGACTGACCGAGAGTAGCTACTGGGACGTAAGTCGGGACTTGATCAACCCGGCTGGGTCGCCTGAGTGAGGGGTATGATGTTGCGAGACCCGAAACCCCGATGACCTTGGGATACATCACTGAGGATACGTCCCAGTTGCATCCATGCGATGTATCTTCAAACCTCTGCCTAATACTTAAAGGTAGGGGAAGTGATTTCACTTTTGTCAGATATCACCCAAAAAAAAATTCTGTTAAAATGCTCTATTATAAGGTGTGCAGACCATAAATGGAGTTTCCCCCTCCCCCACGTTAGCAGAGGAGCTAATAAAAGTTCCCCAGGTGGTGGGTGAATTCTCATCCAATCAGGATCGAGCAGCAGGTTCACATAGTGTAGCTACTGTTGGGCGCCCCTAGTGCACCAGGCTGGTACTACACCATGAATTTCAAATCACTTACCCTACCTTTAATACTCTGCAATAAGAACAGTAAAAACAAATAATTATAACACAGTTATGATCAGCCACAAAGGAGTTTTGAGCCAGGGGTTAAAGATTCAATGGAGTGGGTAGATCTGACAGGGAGGGGAATGCTGTTCCACAGTCTAGGCCCTAAGGGCATGCTGCTATACACAAATCTTTGAAAAAACACATGAGAAAGACAGAGTTAGGTTTGACCATGAAGGTGAAGGTGTAGAATTTACACGTCTTTCCAGTGGAATGTTTGAGTCAGGAGACGGCCGCCTCCACGCCATAGGAAGAAACTCGTTGGAGGATTTATGTGGCTTACCTGTTCACCCCTGTTGGAGCACACTTAGTCCTCCTGTACCTTGTAATGTAGCCCTGAGCACACCCACACAAAATGAGCCACTTACAAGTACACTGTAAAGCTGCCAAGAGGTTGTTTAATTATTTTATGAAGACAGCTTTCAACGTCGGCCTGGTTGCTAGGCAATGCCTCTGTCACCCCCAAAACCAGGATGTTTGCAGCCACCAATTTACAAACATTAAAATTAGGATTTTAAAGTGCCATATCTCTGAATCTAAGAACAATGCCCATGGTTTTCCTGATGCATCAAAGGTTTGGATGTCATTTGTGATTTTGTACAGCGTTGTACTCCGGAACTGTTAACGTTACTTGTGAAAGATAAATTAAACAGCGTCAGCTAATTTTAATAAGAGGCAATCGATACAATGAAGGTCTCTCTCGCTGATACTGTGGAAATTAATGTGTCCCCAAATAAAGTTAAGGTTTATGGGTTGCATACGGATGTAGTTTTTTTTTTCTCACCACTTGGTGGCAAAGAGTTAAGAGAACCCCAGCATCACTATTGTGAGAGGACAGTGGATTGG
Source organism: Benthosema pterotum (assembly GCA_039105355.1). Classification (NCBI taxonomy): domain Eukaryota; kingdom Metazoa; phylum Chordata; class Actinopteri; order Myctophiformes; family Myctophidae; genus Benthosema; species Benthosema pterotum. The sequence goes on from CM076977.1 coordinate 25,821,645, forward strand.
CTATTTTTGTCAGATGGGTTTGGATCAGCAAAGTTAACATAGGTCTGCTTAGTAGAGATAGTCTCAAAGTGTGTTCATACCCAAATAGAGGGCATGCACAGCAGAGCATGCATTAAAGTGTGGGTCAAATTTAGTTTAATGCAACCTAATGCAACATTTTCAGAGCGCACACGAGACAAAAAGAGACAAAAGAGAGAACTCATACATGATAAATAGTTGCAAATCAAGTGATGAAAGACAAATGAATGTGCAGGCAAGTTGTTCGCTATCTATCCTGTTCCTGTTTATTATAGCATGAAATATCTTTAGCTGTCCTCCAGTTAACCTCACACACTAATGCTTACTGTACAAGATGTGCTTAATAAATGATCAACAGGTTAATACGCCTGTGTGTGTGTGTGTGTGTGTGTGTGTGTGTGTGTGTGTGTGTGTGTGTGTGTGTGTGTGTGTGTGTGTGTGTTAGGGCTTTAACCATAAAATCGATACATCGATGCATCGATTTGCATAACACGAGTCGACTCCAAAAAGCCCGAGTCGATAAGTTGTTTTTTCCCCTTCCTCCGAGGGAAAGGAGTAAAGAGGAGGAATTAAACATTTACCTTTGTTTTCCCCTTTTTTCTTTCTCTATGTGTGCGACGCGTGTGTATATAATTCAACTGTAATATTGGTTACTGTCACTCACGGACAGAAGTCTCCTTTGAAGTTTCCTTTGCAACTCTATCGGAGTTAAGCTTTAATTTAGGCTTACCAATCTTATGCAGCTGCGCTCTTGCGCTCTGCATGGGCGCGCGGCGTTTCAGCTGATCATTACGTACACGGATCAGATCGAACAGCAAACAGTAACCAACACCTCCCTGTGCTACAGTCAGTGACCGTCTTGTTCCTCGTTTCGCATTAGGCTATGATTAGGCTACGCAGTACGCATGGGATGCATGCTTCTGTCCGCGTCGTTCTCATTAATTTGCTGAATGGATCAGAAAAGAAAGGCAACGCGATATGATGGTGGTGGTGGTGGTGGAGGAGGAGGAGGCGGCGGCGGCTACATGTAAATGGATAGTATTCTGATAATGTGGCCGCTGTTAGAACGAGCATGTCTTCTGTTGCGTTCTAACGTGTGGGCTGCTGTGTATTGCTGTGTTGCTGTGTTTTTATGGCTGGCCATAGTGGACGTTGTGCTGCGCTGTGCCAATACTGTGTGTGTGCGACTGTGCGTGCATGCGCGTGCATGCATGTGTGTGTGCATGCGCACGTGCTTGCGTGTGTGTGCAGGGGTGGAATTCATAAGAAATTCACAAGAAATGACCTTTTATTCTTGAGCGCACAAAGGAGTCATTTCTCGGAGGTGACACAGATCTTTGACGCACAGTGAAACAAAAAAAGGAGAAGGAAACGGTCCTTCCTACAGTCTGAGCAATGTCCAACCAAAATGACCGTCTTACAGAATATAATGAAGTCACTGTATGAGACTATTTCTGCTTATGCTATACTGTACTATATCTCTGGTTTCCATATTGGGGTCCGGGTTCTCCAGGGGTCCTTGCGAGGTGAGGGGTCCGCAGCAAAATGAGGAACAGTTTGAGCATGATTTAACCACCAAATGATATTGTTTGAGTACTTTAAATTAGACAATTTACAAGCTCACATTGTGTCGATGAGAAAAGTTATGAGCTTGTTGATTCAGCTCTGTTAATATTTTGAATAATCTTGCAAAAAAACACATTTACAGTAACAACACAAATCCTATGTGGATCCCTGGCACAAATAAAATAATTTCAAATGAGTTGAACCACTGCCACTTGAAAAGACAATTCTTCAGGCCACTATTTGCCACCCCTGGGACCATAGCACTGCAACGGTCAGTAACATACAGTAAACTACCACTGACACATGGTAACACAGTACAGTAACAAACTGTGAACTATCACTGACACATGGCAATACAGTGGTCAGTAACAAACTGTGAACTACCACTGACACATGGCAATACAGTGGTCAGTAACAAACTGTGAACTACCACTGACACATGGCAATACAGTGGTCAGTAACAAACTGTGAACTACCACTGACACATGGCAATACAGTGGTCAGTAACAAACTGTGAACTACCACTGACACATGGCAATACAGTGGTCAGTAACAAACTGTGAACTACCACTGACACATGGCAATACAGTGGTCAGTAACAAACTGTGAACTATCACTGACACATGGCAATACAGTGGTCAGTAACAAACTGTAAACTACCACTGACACATGGCAATACAGTGGTCAGTAACAAACTGTAAACTACCAATGACACATGGCATTGCAGCGGTCAGTAACATACTGCCTCTGGTCCATGGCTCTGCAGCGGTCAGTAACAGTAACATACTAGAAACGGCCTCTAGCCCATGGCACGGCAGCGGTCACTTCACTAACGTAAACCAGCTCTGACCGCTGTTCGTTATGAAACGTGAGGGAAACTCATTCCATGCAAGACAGAAATGCATAGATCAGCACAAAAGGGACTCCCAGAGAGGGAGTTTTTTATGATGTTAAACATTCCAAACTCTTCGGCCTTTTTCATTTGTGGCCTATAACATCACGGAGCAATGTGCATGTCCCAACGCTTGATTTACCGTCCAACATCCAAATCTCCCGACTCCATTCATGGCTGGGGGTGAAGCTGGGGGGTGACAGGGGCTGTAACACTGGAATGGAAATCTGGAAAGGCAGGCGAAACATGTGCTATAGAGAACGCATGTCTTCTGGAATCTATACGTTTTTGGCATCATAGTGCATGTCACAGCAAATTATGGCGTATAGGGAAACCTGGTTTCCAGCATGATAATACAATGTATGAATTGTGTAACCAATACTGCACATTAATTCAATTTTCAAAAAAATCAAGTTGGCGTATCTGTTTCGATATCCGTTGAAGCAATACATGAAGATCAGTTTTAAGATTGAAAATTAGATCTCATATCCAGTACATCCATAACCTGTGTTCTACACAGCATCGCGGTTATCATCTTCCTGTCAAGAACCCTCAAATGAATACAGTATGTGTGCGCACGCACAAACACACACACACACACGCACGCACACTGAAGGACTCTACATACTATGCTGTCTCTGCGGATCTCTTTCTCCACCGTTTATATTTAGCAAAAAAGAAAAATGTCCAAGTGGTTCTTATTTCCCATTCCCCTTTACTCTACATCTAGTGTCTCCAGTGATGCCTCAGTAATGTTAACATAACGTATGAGCTGTCACAGAGATATACGTAGTGCTCAACGCACCACCTGTCTACTTAGCGCCGGACAGCCACAGATGACACTGTGAGATACTTTATAGTCCCCCGGTGTATAACTCACTTTTAAAACACACCACTTTAAAGCAGGGGATTACATGAGACAGTGTCAGTGAGGATTAGCTCTTTATTGGTCATCTGAGGGTAGGACACATTATTGGATAAAGGGTGTGTTCACATTATCTGGACGTTATCCTATATTAAAATTGGATTATATAATTGGGTCGCATCGTAACCATGACATAAGTATGGTTCCCAATACAGCTACGCCCAAATAAGTGAGTGTGTCTAATCTACAGGTGTTCAAATACATGTAGGCTGATTTGCGAATGTCCTATAGAGAGACGAGATGCATGCTAACCTGATGGCCGAGCCACCTAAGCTGGCTCCTGTCCATGCGGAGAAGCACCAAATGTTATTACAATAGATTTCATAGCTTTCCATTTCCTGGAAAGTAGAACATAATGACTCATGGGATTGCACTCATGGTGCAATCCCAAATACATTTTACAGTCTTGGGTATTGGCATGTTAACAAAAAAACGCTATTGATGTTGATCTATCATCATGTCAATGAAATAATATCAAACGATGCGTCACGCTCAACGTCATTGCCGTTCTTCAATTCCTTCTTTATAGTGCTTTTGATTGATCAAGTCATAATGCTACTCACCGTTAGCATCTGGGAGCAGGCTGTTGTGTCAATAACACAGAATCGCGTATCATTGTTATCGTGCACATAATCAGCCATCCAATCTGTTTCCTTAGCCTGTCGCTGTATGTTCGATATGCCCAGAGCAGACACTATGGTGGCATCCATCTTACAACGATGGACCCAAAATGTAAACAGGAAGTCAACGAGGATTGTCAAACAACATATAATGAGATGATGACTTCCTTCAAAATAAGAGCTGCTCAGTTACTGTATAAATGCTGGCGTTATTACTGTATGTCACAATTGATACATGTTGGCGTAATAGGAGTTAAGTAGTGTCGTGAGCTTGTAGATTTAGCTATTTTCATATTTTAAGACATTACAAAATAGGGTTGCCACAGCCAGGGGTTACAGCTACCGCTATTTGGGGGTCTTTGGCACAGAAACGTTTGGAAACAACTTCCTCAGAGCCTCTTTCCGCCAAGGCTTTTACTTCAAGCATTGAACGCCCTCAAAATGTTCCTAATTTTTCCCTGGACATGGACATGATGTAGAACTTAACCCCAAGCAGGGTATGACCCACCCTGGGATTAAAACCCAACCTCCCAGTCAGGACAGACACTCTGCCACGTCTCACCTTAATCAATATGACAACAGGGACTGCAACCAATGGTTTCTGTAGTTTTGTTTATTTTCTATTTCACTATAGCTTAAGTTACAACAGCTACTCTTTGCGTAGAAGTGGTAGATGACGTGTTGTATATATATTCAGCAGGCTATATGTATATTGAATCAGACTCAGATGAGTTCCAACAAAAACAAACAATTCTATTGCGTATAATTCGAAAACAGGCCACAACTGTTGGATCAAAGGAGGCAGGCATGGACCCAGCATGCATTTTTGACACACACACACACACACACACACACACACACACACACACACACACACACACACACACACACACACACACACACACACACACACACACACACACACACACACACACACACACACACACACACACACACAACACACACACACACAACACACACAACACACACACACACACACACTTACTTCCTGGTCAGAGCACCATGAATTATGTGGTTCCAGCTGGATTGATGCAGACCTCAGGTGGGACACATAAGGGAAAATTTGGCAGCATCAACCCAAAACACACACAATCACACACACAGGGAAAGCAGCATACACTCACACATGTGTGCAGATACATGCGCACGCACACGCACACAGTATGAAAACCATTATGTTAAATAATGTAATAGGAAAATTGGAGTGGATTCACCGAGTATCTAACAACACTGAGTCAAATAGGAATAGGTATTATTAGCGTAGAGTCCCATGGTCTCACTAGACTAGTGGGTTTACAATAGAAAGAAACACTTTACAAATTTGAAATTGTCATTATTTCATAATGGCTTAAAGTAAGGCTGACAGACTCATGTCTCCATGTGATCATGTGACTCAGCTTTAACCTCATAAGGAGTGAAGTTGCCTCAATGTGTCGTCACAGCATCAGCACAGACAAATCACTCAGTTCCGTACATGAGCATAAAGGGGGGCATGTCCATATATTGTCAAATACTGATGACATCATGGATCTCCATATATGGGCATTAAAGGAACACAGTATCACTTTTCAACCTATGTTTATACTACTGGTCCACATGTGTGTGCGTGCGTGGCAGAGTGTGTGAAAGAGAGTAAGAGTAAGGCATAGAGAGACAGAGACAGAACGTTACACAGAGGAGGTGGTAAATGAAAACAGAGAGACATACAGAAAGAGGGGAGACATGGAGGGACAAAGAGACAGAGACATAGTGAGAGAGAGAGCTGGTGAGACGGAGACCGAGTGAGCAGAAGGGCCAAATTGAAAACAGAAAGACAGAGAGTCAGACAGATAGAGGACGGGGCATGTGAGAGCAGGAGAGGGGGCAAATCCTAAAATCCCATGAGGAAGTTATTACTTCCATCCCCTTGAAACATACCCACACACACATTAACTACACCTGTGCACGCAAGCTTTCGCACGCCTGTGCACGCGCACGTACACATTCAGATGCACGTGCATGCACGCACGCACACACACGCATGCTTATTCCGACAAATAAATAAATAAACAGAGAAGCAAGAGAACAATATCTCCATTTAGAAGTCCATCGTCTGGGTCCCATTCAACCACCCACACATGCACGCACACACACACCCACACACACACTCTGCATGGGGTGAACATTAGGAAAGTTTGGGTTCTCCACTTTCCTTCTTTCCTCATCTTCCTTTTCTTGCCCGTGCTTAGCCCCCCCCCCCCACCCCCTCTCTCTCTGTGAGTCGCAGAAGCTGAAGCTATATCTGATTACGACATACATGCTACCTCCAACGTCGCATTACTCACTGCCTCACTAGGCTGGGCTGGGATGTGCTGTGCATGCATGCGCATGTGCGCGTGTGTGCATGCGTGTGCACGAGCGTGTGTGTGTGTTTACATAGCCTGAGCAGAACCCACCCCCCGCCCCCAAACTAACCCCCTGGCTGGCTGCTGAGCTCTACGCTGCCAGGCTTTCTGCCAAGGGATTGCTCAGCATTTGAGAGAGAGAGAGGAAGAGAGAGAGAGAGAGAGAGAGAGAGAGAGAGAGAGAGAGAAAGAAAGAGAGAGAGAGAGAGAGAGAGAGAGAGAGAGAGAGAAGGGGAGGAGAGGGAGGGACAAACCGTGTGTGAGAGAGCAGGGGGTTGAAAAGGAGAGACTGAGGTGGACCTGAGCTCCTACAGGCAACACACAGGGAGGCACAGCAACACATACAGACAGCAGACAGCCCAGGAGAGAAGACACTGATCAGACACCAACAGGCACCCTGGAACAACCACAGAACAAACTCTGAGTGTCACGTGTGACCACAGAGGGAGACACACACACACACACACACACACACTTGACCTGTCGGAATTACCATCGGATCCCCTCGCACAGACACGCACACGTGCGCACACACACCTTGTATCTGATACGCACACGCACACACACAGACACACACACACACACACACGTGCAGGGAGAGCAGCACTGTGCATCAGCAGCAGCAGCAGCATGTTTAGATGGAGCGTTCCCAGGGCCGTGTGCCTCGTGTCAGTGTTTATGTGGTTGGCTGCAGCCTATGAGGATGATATCGAGGTCAACTACGGAGACTCCTTCTACAACGAGATCGTGGAGGAAGAGGCGCAGGAAGGTACGTTTGGCTACAGTCCCTTGTCGCCATGCCTGTGATCTCCCAGGGGTCGCAGGCCACCATGTCAGTGGTGCTCAACCCTTTTCATGCCACGTCTTTTCAGCCTCTCATGTTTAGAGATTTTACTTCTGCTAAAGAATACTTTGTCTGATTTGTTTTCATTTTATGCTCTTGAGAGTTAAGGTTCCATTTGGTTCCCAACTCAACATCATTTAGCTGGGGAACACCTAACCCCCTCAAGGAGCACTGGTTGAAAAGTTCACGTAAACTGCTGTACACAGACAAATAGCCCAGTAGGCTACTTATCGGTCCATTTGGTTACATTTGTACAGGTCACTCTCAGAAAAGTATTCATTAGAAATGGATACTTGGATTAAAAGGATAAAAAGAATCCATTAGAAATGGATTATTTTTTTAATTGATCCCTGAAGGCTTAGGTCTACTCTACTCTAATTATTGTTGAGAAGGATAATGTCAAACATTAACAACAAAACCTTTTGTGTCAGGAGTGCAGGTGTGCTATATAACTCGACTTGAGTTACTACTACTATACTTCATCCAGTCTTGGCCATGAACTCTCCAATCTCCAAATATCTTGGCCAGAAAAGGCTTGATCTACAAGCTGACAATGTGCTCTCTCCAGAATATGGATGTTGGGGGAGTATTTTGTTTCCATTGTTACATGATAACAACATGATGATAACAATGGAAGTTCACTCAGTGAACTTTAACATGGAAATTAGGTGAGGTCACATTGTTTTGTCAACGTATATTTATAGTGTGACATTATTAAAAGGAGCATTCTACTGCACAAAGGTTCATGAAAAAACAAATTCATACATACACGCAAAGATAGGCTCTCTGTGTATGTGTGTGTGTGTGTGTGTGTGTGTGTGTGTGTGTGTGTGTACATTATAAAGCGTGTGTGTGTGTGTGTGTGTGTGTGTGTGTGTGTGTGTGTGTGTGTGTGTGTGTGTGTGTGTGTGTGTGTGTGTGTGTGTGTGTGTGTGTGTACATGTGCGTGTGTGTACATTATAAACTGTATGTGTATGGCAACATGACACTATAGTCTCTCTCTCTCTTTCCTTGTCTGACAGAAGCATTAAGTATCAGAGTGCAACAGAGTGCTCTAACATGGTGTTACTTTAACTCTGAGATTGTACACATGTAAGAAAAAAGAATGAGTGTACACTAGGCTGCCATGTGAACATGACACTGAATGAGGAAATATAACACTATACATCGCATCAATATGTATGTCTATTACAGCAGTTGGGCTCCAGGGTCAAAGACATGTACTGTATGGTATTACAGCACTAGTATTAGTGTGTGTGTGCGTGCGTGCATGTTGGCATGTGTGTTCGCTCACACTGACATGAGCTAAGGGCTTTTTAGCTGCCCATTGGGAAGAGCACATGCTGTAACAAAGCATGAATGACTGCTCACTAGTCTTAAGGATAGTGTTACTGTATTCATTCATGAGATTCTTCTCCCACCTGATCTCGAAGAAGTGTGCATGTGTGTGTGTGTGTGTGTGTGTGGGGGGGGGGGGGGGGGCATGCACGAGAAAGTTGTAGGAGAATAGAGATCCTGTGAGAGACAAAACGTGAGAGGGAGAGGGAGAGTGTTTGTATATGTGCATTCCCAGATGGGATGATGGTGGGGTATGTGTAAGCATAGAGATGGTGTGTGTGTGTGTGTGTGTGTGTGTGTGTGTGCGCGCGCGCGTGTGCGCGAGAGGGAAAGTCAGAGAGAGAGAGAGAGTGCAAAACTTTTTTTTTTTTTTTGCATGAGTTATAGCGTTTGTTTGTGTATTAAACTGGCAGGCTTTGTAATTGGTACCTCAGTAGTAAACGACCAACGTGCTTTCTTCTGGGCAAAGCCTGGCATCATTAACTGTGAGAATGAGCAGTGGCAGCTCTGTGTAACAAATGATGGAAACTAGCGAACACACAAAACATGAATTACAAGAGCTGGAAGAGAAGATTAAGATGGAGTGTGCCAGTTAGTCACTTTCTGCCTGCCAGGCCATGATACAGTATATGGAGTGAGTGAGTGAGTGAGTGAGTGAGTGAGGAAGTGAGGAAGGAAGGAAGGAAGGAAGGAAGGAAGGAAGGAAGGAAGGAAGGAAGGAAGGAAGGAAGGAAGGAAGGAAGGAAGGAAGGAAGGAAGGAAGGAAGGAAGGAAGGAAGGAAGGAAGGAAGGAAGGAAGGAAGGAAGGAAGGAAGGAAGGAAGGGACAACAACTATTAGAATAAATAAACACAGAAAAAAGGGGGGAAAGTCTGAGACAGAAGAGATAAGTCAACTTTCTGATTACCGGTACTTACTCTGAAAACATATCTCATCCAGAAATCTACATTTTAAATGTTTTAAACCTATTGTTACGGTAGTTAAGCTTAACACAAGAGGTCCTTATCATATCTGATACAAGATGTTTCCACATCCTGCTGAGAGACTGCTGCTTTGAGTGCTAAAACATAAAGCTTTTGATTCTTAGCCAAAACATTTTAATAATGCCTTTGCAGATTCTACTACTTACTACTACTACTACTACTACTATACGAATACTAATAATAATAATAGGTGCCTATATTCTCCCTTTTAAAATGAGTTTACAACGCACAGGTTGGCCTAATGGTCCGGGTGCATGCGTCTAGGCTCAGGCCTAACAGCGTGTCGCAGGTTCGAGTCCCATCTATGATGACCTTTGCTGCATGTCTCTCCCATTCTCTTTGTCCTTTCTGTCCCTTGTTCCTGTCTGTCTTTACTGTCACTATCAATAGTCACAAAAGGCAAAAATAATTATAAAAAAGGTTTCCAGTAATAGTTTACCTGTTTTTAAGGCCAACCACAGCAGAAAAGAAATACCATTCTTTGTATTGAACTATGTTGAATACTGCAACTGATCTGATCTGATTCTGACCCCTGAGTCCCCTGCCATTTTCTGTTATCATCTCACGTCACTACACCAACATGCCACCCACTCTTTTCCTTCCTATTTCCACTGTACCTCACAAGACAAATGAATCAACAACACCCTTTCCAGTCAAAGGCGGGTTTGAAGGATGTTGCCAGATTATCTGGTTTGTGTGGTAACCCATCCACCCGCCCCACTCCAAACACAAAAACCTCAGCATCCTGTCTGCTTTCTCCATCTTCCTGTTGTCACCTGTTCTCACAGTCACACCTTTCTCTTTACAGTGGATCAAAAAGTGGACTTCAGGTTACCCTCAGGGATCCATATGGACCCTTACCATGTTTGTAACTCTGAGCGTATACAAATGGAACCAATTGGTAAATGGTGCATTTATATAGCACCTTTATCCAAGCTGCTTTACATACACACACATTGTGGCAGAAACCTTGCAAGGCACAACCAGCAATTCGGGAGCAATTTGGGCTTCAGTGTCTTGCCCAAAGACATTTCGACAAGTAGCCAGAAGGAGCTGGGATTCGAACCGCCTGCATCATTGGAAAACCTGCTCTACCTCCTGAATCACAGCCATTTTTACAGCAGGTTCCATGTGTACACTCTCAGAGTTAGGACTTCAACATTTTTGAGAGCCACTGATAGATACAGATCTGTCAAAACACACAAGGCAGGATTGAGTGCAGAATAAACAAGCTGGCGGGTCAACACGCTCAATCGCTCACACACCAACAGCCTAATTTCCCCCTGACATTTTTAACATTGTTCTGTCTTTCTCTCTCTCTGTCTTTCTGTCAGCCACACCAAGTCCAGCCCCATGCAAGTCCCCAGACACCACCATGTGGGACAAGCTCTTCACCATGCTGGAGAACAGTCAAATGCGAGAGAACATGCTACTGCAGTACGCTGACGACATCGTCAAGGTGGAGATGGGCTCACTGCGAGGGGAGATGCTGAGGTGAGTTTAACAAACAGTTCTACGGGGACTACGTCAGTGATTTCAACCTGTAGGCCGCAGACCACTGTTGTGGCTAGAGGCTATTGATACTAACTAGAAAGTGACCTTCTGGGCACAGGCCAGTTCAGGTTGTGGCCTCCTGGTGGCGTTATAATGGACCAATGTTAAAAGGGTTTTTCAAATATCCATCTGTTTGTTGGTGGCGCTATAACAAGCCATTGTGAAAAGAGTGGGATATTTTTCTGAGCCTAGTTAGAAAGTGTGTTAAAGATGACATGTAAATTGGCTGCAGCATTCATCATGATGCTTGTTGTTCTAAACAGGCCAATCTTGCAAACTTTGAAAGTGAATTATAGCCAATTAGGATGAAATATGAATTATGGGATGCATCTATTTATGAGCACATGACTCGAGAGATACTGCTCTACTCTACTCTAGAGAAACTACAAGATTTTCGGACAGAATCTGGATGGGTAATGTGGAAAAAAATGTGTTTTACAAAAAAATTGCCTCCTGGTGGCGCTATAAAGAGCTGAAATGAATAATACAGGTCAAAGGATCATCGTTGTCCTCTAAGGAGTGTACACGCAACATTTCATGCAGATCGATGCAGGTAAAATTGCATGCTGCCTAAGGGTGGCGCTATAACAGGCCATTCTGTAAAATGGATTTGGACCAGAGGTTCATCATTGGCATCCATGGAGTGTGTGTGCAAAGTTTGGCAACTACCAGATTAACAGTGCCGGAGATAAGGTGTATACAGATAAGCTGTATACGGACACACACACAGAAAATATAGTATTTATTTAAATAAATAAAGTATTTATTTCATTAACCTTGAAACATAATTTTAACACTGCTAAATAGGAATCATATGTTGGTTACACTGAGCCAAGCCCTGGGCAAAATGAATTGATAAACAATAAACATGCTCTGAAAATGCATGCAGTCCACCCATGATGTGACTGTGTTAAGTGGCCAGATGGGTGGGCCCCGGACACTCCGGAGCTGTTTGAGTGGAACCTGATCCAAGGTTGAGAATCACTGCTGTGACTGTAGGTAAATCTGTAGGTAAATCCATGGGTATTAAACCATTCAGGATGGGAACCCCTTTGGTGCTTTCAGGATTATAGTTTTAGCTATTGACTTACAGTATAGCAGTTCTACAAGCTCATAGTGCAGCACCAAGTGATGCACTACAAGCTTGTAGATGTGCTATTTTTGAAAATATTGGGAATAGGTGGTGCAAACTTATTATATTATTTAAGAGCAAATGTTTTTGATTCTGGGGTGTCCATGGAACAAAAAAAAACATTTGAGGGCGACTAACAGAAAAAATGGCATTCATAGAATCATTGTGAGGTCTAAACCATTCATTCATTCACCAGTCATCATTAACCAGATTTTCCACTCATCAAGGTTCGTCGCCGAGTACGGAGGCGCCTGCGGCGTGGCCGTGGAGACAGCAGGAAGGAGGATGTCCCTGCAGCTGGAGACCCGTCTACGGGAGACCCTGGAGCACCTCCACCAGCGCAGCGGCAACGCTGCAGTCTCCACATCTGGAAGTGCCTCTCAGGATCAGCTGGAGGCCTTGCTGCAGCAGCTCTTGTCCACTTCCCGCATGCAAGTCTCTCGACTCGCAAAGCTGGAGAGCAGCTGTCTGGGGCAGGGGGGGCCGGAGCCACTGGCCAGCCCCATGAAGATGCGATTTCACCAGAATAGAGGAGACAACGGGAGTCCCAAACAGGAGGTGACGTCGCCAGAAGCGGCGGGAGCTCTGGAGAAGACCCTGGCGGCCGTGGTGACGGAGCTGAAGGAGACCAGGGCGGCACTCGAGCAGGCCGTGAGGTGGTCCAAGCAGCGATCGCTGCCTGCGGGTAGGATACCATGTTTCTCTTTTCTGGCCGCCATGCTTTCTCCTTGTGATCGTCACTCTGCTTTCACTCTCAGTCTGTCTACCTTCCCCAAGAATAGACCAGCCTTTGACCCCCCAACTCTCTGTGTCATCTTTCCTGTGTTGACACATTTGGGTCACGTTCCAAACAGAAACACGTGAGACACACCCAGGACCACGCAATGTTCCAGGAGCATTCTGCCCATCATTTGTCCTAAATACCTCTTTGCTCTTTCCTCTGGCTGTGTTCCATTCAGCCTCCTCAAGTAGCAACCTATCCCTTAACCCCACTATCATTACTGTCTGTCTGAGGAGCTCAGGATCCATTTGTTTTGGTTCTTGGTCGCGAGTCCGAAAGATGTCAGATTTTATATACTGGAATACATCAAACTGGCTCTATCTATTTGAGTAGTGACCTATCCCTTCACTCAGTGATCCAGTATCACTGATATAACTCTGTAGACGCCATGGCAGGATGAATTTATATAATGCCTCTTTGTTCAAAGTGATGTTTAATGGGACCACTCTGTTCCTTTTCTCAAATAAAAACAAAACACCTCATCTAGTCAAAGGCCAGATATTCGGAATCCTCGTTCCCGCTTTGATGGCGCCATTGTCTAATCCTCATGGACTTAGATCTCAGTCTGATCTCACAAATACCCTCAGCAATGTACAGCCTCGTGACAATTCAGATTCGGACGTGACACGCCCGGAGCAAATAACAACAGAACCAGATGCATCTGGAGATCCATAAGGGTCCCTTTGGTTTGGATAACAGAGGCCACTGCCCTCTTTTAACCCACCTAAACCCTCAAAACCAGATTTGAGCCCATCCTCTGGGCTGATTCTTTCAGTTTATGCGAAGTCAGTCTGAAACATAGCAGAACTATGCACACTCACAACTTAATTTAGATGGTCCATTTTTGGCCCAATGTTCCCCAGGGAATATGGATGCTGGGGTTGAAATGGTTCAGATGGCAGGTAATGGTTCTCCCCAACATGGCTCCGTTCTGGTTAGACTCACCCTGCATGTGGCATGTAGATCAAACAGTGACTCATATTAATCTAAGATTAAAAGGTTGATGAACAGAGGGTGAGTGAGTGAGTGAGCACAGCTCACGTCTGCTCCTATATGGAGGCGCCGGCCTGCTCAGTGAGCCAGCTCTCCTCCGCCACATTAGGCAAATAAAACCCTCCACGCTGTTTAGGTTGTATTACACAGCTGCACACATGCATGTGCACACACATGTAATGCAAACAAATAGAGGCACATGAAACACATATACACTAATGTATGAAGGGCATAAATGCTGATGCAAGCAACCCACGGACGCACGTGTGCACTCGCACACATACACACACACGCACGCACACACAGCGTGTCTATATAGCCCGGCAGTGTAAGACTGGCCTACATACAGAGCGGAGAGAGTCATAATCATTAGCAGGTCGGCACAGAAACCACACCAAAGTACTTCAGGAAAGCAGAACCAGATGGGGGCCGTTTTTATAACACACACACACACACACACACACACACACACACACACACACACACACACACACACACACACACACACACACACACACACACACACACACACACACACACACACACACACACACACACACACACACACACACACACACACACACACACACACACACACACACACACACACACACACACACACAGTACAAAATGATTGTTTCTCCACTGTTCCCTAAGGAGGAAGAAACCTGAGAAAAATGTCAATGTTTAGGGACTTGTGGTCTTTGGTAAAGAACCAGTGTGTCTCTCAACTGTGAACTGGTATGGAGGAGAGAGAGAGAGAGAGAGAGAGAGAGAGAGAGAGAGAGAGAGAGAGGATATATTGTCTGTTTCTCAACAGCCATGTGCCCACAACCCACATCCCCGTTTCAGACAAAAGACCTTACACATAAAAGACACTGTGCCAATGTGTATACTTTTGACAGACAGAGCAGACATGAACAGTATATTTGTGGAGAGAGAGATGACAACTGACAGATGGGGAGACGAAACATGAGAAAAGCTGTACTGACAACTTAAATATAATGTTAAATTATCGGAAGCATAAACACACACAGAGTGTGTACTTTGTGCATATGCGCACACACACAAAATCCGCCTCATACCTACCTCCCACTGAGCTTTCCTGTCCAAAACTCATAACTCTCATTGTTTGAGCTGCGGTTGATCCATCATGGAAGCTAAACCCCCTCGAAGGCCCCACACAGACCAATACTGCGCACACACAAACACACACACACTCTCTTGAAAGGTACAGCAACAAAACCGCATTTCCCAATACCGCTCAGCAACGTGGTCAAAGGAAAAAGTGCACCCTCAATTATAACCTTTTTATTTCTCATTTTCAGGCTAGACTATACTATATATTGCATGGTGTGTTGCAGTAAGAGAAGGGGTGGGGCGTGTGAATGGTGTAAAAACATGCATGTGGTCCTGACCTCATCTGATCATCAGTTAAAAGCTGATGTCAGTTCGACACACAGCCTGGACAATGGAGTGTGGGGAAACAAAGACGCTAGAGGGACAGATGCACACAGTGGAGAAAGAAAGGGTTGGGTTAATTCAATTAAATACATATGACCACAATGATTGATGACATTATCATTATTTTGACCCTGCTTGCAACCTACATCTGTCCTTCAGCACTGTGGCTAAGACGTAATAACGTAATAACAATCCAATCTATATAAAGTTTAACTTAAATCCTATCTGCACCGTTACCTATACTGTAGCAGTCAACCACAGGTGTGATTCTCAAACCCTACACCATGGCCTACTCGTGTGTACATAAAAGTGGGGCTTTTATGTATGTCGCCTAAACCGGCCAATCGTAGTACCCTGAGGGACCAACTGCCAAACAAAGAAAACCGAACACCGCTTTACTCGCTGGAAGTAATAATGGTGCAGTGAAAAGGTTCATTTGGGCATTTTATAATAAAGGTTTTTGCCTCCATCGGAATATTCTTAGTTTCAGAACCAAAAAAAAAAAGAGTGTTGCATCCCTCCAGGCTATGGGGTTGTTAAAGACCGTCATATGTATTCTATGCAGTTTTGTGTTTTTCCATTTCACTGCAACCTGAAGGGTACATTTGGAACCCCCCAAGGAACCCTGGGGACCCTGGACCCTACTCTGAGAACCGGCATTATATATGGGCCGCATAGGTGTTCCAATAACTAGAGTCTAACGTTTAGACAGACAATTTGAGAGCCCCTGGTCTAAACACACCATGATATTTAACACTTAACACTAAGCACTGGTATAGTGCAGTCAAACTTCAGGTGCAGCACAGATTCCACTGAGAGATGCTTATCTGGCTCTGACCTCTGTGAAGGAGGAAAAGTTCAAACAAATAAACCCAGAGGGCTCATAGAGAGCTTCTTCTTTCAAGTGTCATCAGATTTTGTATCCCAACCACAATGTAGATCTTTACAGTTTTTTTTTAATGCTGCTTATTAACTAACCTGTTACTCAATCAATAAGGCCATCAAGCCTTATCAATTAATGAATTCATTGATAATTCCCCTCCCCAATTTCAACCATATGCGCAGGGCTTAATTTGTGCCAGAATATGCCGCAATGGGAAATGTCACTGGCATTCCCCCGCCCACAGAGGCCAATCTGGGAAATATGAGTGGTGATCCGGCCTCTTTCATTTCGGTCGTTGCTATAGGATACCCGTACAGACACCCGCACATTCATGCAGCACCGGTGTGCTCCTACCGAGTCACAAATTAAGCACTGCTCCTGTGGCTCTCTTTTTTCTCTCTTACTAAGCTTGTCTCTTTTTCCATATCAATATGTGAATGAGTCACTGTCACTAGTGCATGTGTTGAGGATGAACATTACCAGAACCCTAACTCCGTGCTCCCCCCTCCTCCCTACAGGTTGCGAGACGGCACTACTCTTCCCCATGCGTTCGCGCCGCATTTACGCCACCGTGGTCCCCGACGAGCCGCTGTCCCTGTCCTCCTTCACCGCCTGCATGTGGGTCCGGCCCACCGCCGTCTCCAACCGGACCGTGCTGCTGTCCTACGGAACGCAGCGGAACCCCTACGAGATCCAGCTGCTGCTTGGCGGCACCTCGGCCCTCTTCACCGTGGGAGGGGAGGCGCACCTGGTGGAGGGGCGGGGCATCGTCAGGGCGGGAGGGGCCCATGATTGGCTCCACCTGTGCGGCGCCTGGAGCTCCCAGCAAGGGCTGGCGTCGCTGTGGGCCGACGGCAGGCGGGTGGCGTCGGCGGCCGGCGTGGCCGAGGGCCACGTGATCCCCGGCGGGGGCTCCCTCCTGCTGGGGCAGGAGAGGAACTGGTGGAGACACACCGGGACCACCTCCTCCCGCAGCGCCGTTCCGGGCTTCGCCGACACGTCCGACCCCAAGCTGGCCTTCGTGGGGAAGATGACCGGCGTGAACGTGTGGGACCACGTGCTCTCCGAGGAGGAGGTCTCCCATCGGGCCTCGCGGGAGGGAGAGGGCTGCGCACTGAGGGGGAACGTGGTGGCGTGGGGGGTGACGGAGGTGGAGGCCCATGGGGGAGCGCAGCTCATCGACTGAAAAGCCAAGTTCTTCCACCTTTATTCCCCCCATTACAAGGACCCGCCCCCCTGTGGTTTGGCATGCATTAAGCCAGAGGTTTTCAACCTTTTTCCATACCAGGGCCCACTATTTTTTCTACATTTTAGACACGGACCACCATTTGATGTCGAGTTCCTTCTGCCTGACCCAAAACTAAGGATTTTCAAGTTTTGGACCACAATTTACGAGATAAACTGGCAAAATGTTGGTCAAAATAACAATTCCTCTACATTTTCTAATTGTGTACATTCTTGAAAATTAAGTAATTCACAGTTTTGAATGTAATTTAACTCTTGAGAGTGTAAAATGAAACCAAATGGACCTGTAAGGGTCCATTTGGTTTCATTTTACGATCTCAAGAGTTACAGATCTGTAAGGGTTCATTTGGTTACCAACTGTCCATCATTTAGCTGAGGACCACCTGGAATCCGCTCAGGAACCACTGGTGGTCCCCAGAACACCTGTTTAAAACCATCTGTAACACTCAAGAGTTACAGACCTATAAAGGGTCCATTTTGGTTCTTGACTACCGTCTCTTTGAGAATCAATGAACTAATAGACTGCAAAGCTTTCATACCATCATCATTGATCTCAACCACATCATAAAGACTTTTGCTCTGAAGTTCGCAGAGCGGGACCAAACAACTCACAACGGCTTCATAATCACAGTCATTTCGGATAAATCTCATCCGTCATCGCCACCATTACCATATCACTGACTAAGTATTTGTAATTGTACTAATCACCAGCATCAAGGTCTTCATCATTATCATTCATGTCATTGTTGTTTAATTAATATGCCAAGTGTATCATCATCTCACTTATAATCATCATCATCATCATGAACGCCGATGCTGCCAGACAGCATTTATAAGTTCAAATGGAGAAATACTAGAGGTCTTTGGTGAAATGCTCATCATATTCAACACTTATGACAGCCAGAGGCTGTAACACTCGCGCATACACCCACACATCCACACACACACAGCAATAAGTTAATAATGATAACATTTAAAATGTAATGTTTGAAGAACACAGCGGTTTACTGAGGACTTAAGTACGACTGGAAAGCGTATTATTTAGTGTCTATATTTACTGAGCCAATAGATAGAAGAGTGATCAAATATGCCATGCTTAAAGAGTGACTAAAGACTTGTGTGTTGAAGCACAGTACATTGGGTATGTGACCTACACACACCACCATTGTCAGATGCACATCCTAAATCAGGGGTTTTCAACCATTTTGATACCAGGGACCACCTTTTATTCAGCATTTTCAGCCACAGACTACCGTTTGATGACATTTTAGCCCCACAAACCACAAAACTAAATATTTATTTTGCGTTTGTCCACAATTCCAGGCTGGGTTTTGCAAACAAAACAGTGTAGACTTCTTAATTAGGTGGTGCTAATTCAGATGATGAATTAGCATCACCTAATTATGGACCCTTGCGGGTCCATTTGGTTTCATTTTTACAATCTCAAGAGTTACATCTGGTTAATCAGCTTTCCATCATTTAGCCTGGGGACCACCTGGAACCCTCTCAAGGACCACTGGTGGTCCCCGGACCACCTGTTGAAAACCCCTGTCCTAAACCAATACTTATCAGGAAAGTAGCACCGTCCAGTGGATCCAACAGTAGGTCGCCTGCCATTTGTGTGGGTCACCGGTTTATATATATTTTTAAACTGTATTATTATTAATATTATAATTATTATTTTATTATATTTTCAAAGCATAATAAAAAGAGGAATCAAAATGTTTTCACAAATAAGAAAAAAAGCAATACATAAATGAAAATATAAATCAATAGTCAACATGGTACGGAGGCCCTGAGTGGCCAGGATGAGATGATATCTCATCCTGGAGTAAATAATATATAATATATTCTTACCATAGCCACACAGGGGCTCTGTAATATGGTGTACTGTGAGCTTGTAGAGAGAGAGAGAGAGAAAAACGAAATGTCTGAATGAATGTCCATACTGCCTTTCCTGAGTGTGTGCATATGATTCGGATGCCTACAGTGACTACAGTATGAATGAAAAGAATGTTTTTTCTACCTTTCAAAGACATTTTTGTATAATAACATAATACACAATGAAAAGTTAAACTAGAGGTTAGCTCTAATGTGGTACAGTAAATGTATGCCTTAAAACATTCTGTGTGATAATTTTATTAATGCAGGCTAAAACTGCTGTATAGTGCATGAGTCCTTTCGAGCATAGCCTGCTAATAGAGAAGCTTTAAAAGACAGTTACAATAATTTCTTTTAAAAAGTGACTTATTTTTGTAAGCTTTTTAAAGTGTCTTTTGAAACATTTGCAACTTTGTATTCCTCAGAATGTTTACATTCCTATGATGAGGCAGAAAATGTTACATCATTTTCCTGTCTTGTATGGTTTCTGTAGTTTTCATATCATTGTAGCGTTTGAGTTTGTTTCATTTTGGTTTTGGTCTTGTTTCTTGGGATTTTACATAATTTGTGCCAATACATAATGATGATACTAGCTAGCTTCACATCCATTTTGGGGCAAAATGGTTAAGAATTTGAAAAGAGAAGCTGTGGACAATGTTTACAGAGTAATGGATAATCTAATGTGACTTGTAACATAATGTAAATTGTGTTTGCTGTTCTTATTGATGTTGTTAACAACTACCGTAAGATTGAATGTATTTGTACATAAATGTTTTTCTTTTTGCATTATGAAATTGGTGGGATGGAAAGGAATTTTATTAATAAAATCTACAACATTCAAAACAATCTCTTCAGTGAATACAGAGTGACTTAATACTGATGACTCCATTCATCTGAAAGTAATTGCATAGCCTATATGACCATCCATAGTTACAGTCATCCATCAATTATTACAGATATTATATATATATATTCAAGTGAATACATTCAAGATAAACGTATTCAGGTTTACATTTACTTTACTTTTTATTTAGATTGAGTTCTGAGGTATTTGTACTTAAAGGTATATTCAGTGATTTCACTTAATTCAAATATCACATTATTTCGAATCGTCGGTGGGGCGGTTCTCAAGGGCAGTTCTGTGCATTACAGATGTACATGCATGTACAGAGCCTATATGCATTTACAGTTAGATAACCATCAGCAAACAGTGTAACTGCACATGATGAAAAGCTTTGCCAATAGGTAATAGATAAGCTCTATGCCTAATAATACAGTAATGAAACATACACATGATTCTGATTAACACAAACACTGGTAAACTGCTTGTGTTTGTGGAAGGAAACTTTAAAGGGCATTATCTGCTGTTTGGATCTAAGCAGGCCGGAATTGTTCACAAGCTGTTACAACACAACCCTGGCCTTTTTTCCAAAACATATCAGCCGGGGTACGCCGACAGTGGGCAAGAGACAGGAGATTTGGAACTTTACCAGCTGCAACATAGAAAAAACTTTACTGCTACCTTTACCTTAACACCAAAGTAGGAAGGACATTAAAACCTCCCTGTTAAATCGTCAATTTATGTTGGAATGGTGTGTGTGTGTGTGTGTGTGTGTGTGTGTGTGTGTGTGTGTGTGTGTGTGTGTGTGTGTGTGTGTGTGTGTGTGTGTGTGTGTGTGTGTGTGTGTGTCTGTGTGTGTGTGTGTGTGTGTGTGTGTGTGTGTGTGTGTGTGTGTGTGTGTGTGTGAGTGAGTGAGTGAGTGAGTGAGTGAGTGAGTGAGTGAGTGAGTGAGTGAGAGAGAGAGAGAGAGTGAGGGAGAGAGAGAAAGAGAGAGAGAAGAGGGGGGGGTGTATACCCCACTTGATAATGAGTCCAATGTGGTTTACTGTAGTTAACAGTAAAACCTTTACACTGTATCCTGCTGGGAGTTTCCTGTATCAGCAACACACACACACACATGCACAGGCACACACACACATGCACACGTATACGCACACGCAGACTGTTTGCACAAGTAAATGACCACCACACAGTCTGTCCTCGACCTCGCCCGAACCTCATTACATCACCCCACTTCCTCTAGTGAGGCTTGCTGGGACAGAGAGGTCATCTGTTATTGGTTTTAGCAGGCTGTGTGGATTTATACACAAATGCATGTGTGTGTGTGTGTGTGTGTGTGTGTGTGTGTGTGTGTGTGTGTGTGTGTGTGTGTGTGTGTGTGTGTGTGTGTGTGTGTGTGTGTGTGTGTGTGTGTGTGTGTGTCTTCTCAGCAAACAACAACATTGATGCGCGTCCATTGAACATTGCACAGAGCTTTAGTGTGCCGTTCCGTGGACAAAATCTTAACTTTGCGTTTGCTACATAATTAAATGCATGTTCAGGGACCATGTGTAATCTGTTTAAAACTCATGCTCTATTGCACCGTATACAAGTACAAAATCACCTCATAATGACAGAATCTATTTTTAACAACACATTGACTACCACATATTCATTCATTACATTGCCACTGCCCCAGCCTTTTCAGTGCACATTCTTATTCTGAATTGGAAGTAAGCAGTGACTGTGAAATACACCGCACAATCTGTATTTGAATGAACCAAAAACAGACATTTTGTAACTGTGATCATCGGCACTTCAATTATGGGCAGTGAAGCTTTTTTTGACCAGCATGGATTTTGTCCATGTTACCACTGTCTGGGATATTTAACATCTGACGTGTTTTTTTGTTCATTTCTCTATTAATTTAACATTTTCCAAGTGCAAATGATTGTGGTGTGCATGAACATTTTTTTTCACACACTTTTTTTTACACCTGTGTAAACCTGAGTGAGTTGTATTGTGAGTGGGGGGTAGTAAAGGGAGGCGAGGCTGGGGTCACAGGCTTGTTAGGAGACAAAGAGAGGGTGAAATATGTAGCATATGTTGGATCAGCCAAAGCAATGCCACAGCAGGGGGTAAACTGTCTGAAACGTTTTTGGACAGCATCTACAACATTAATTCACTCCAAATGTGTGTGAATATGATTTAACAGAGCCATCTATTCTCTCTAGTCCGGGCTTCATCTTTCACCGTAGGCTACTGTGTCTGATATCTGTGTGTGTGTGTGTGTGTGTGTGTGTGTGTGTGTGTGTGTGTGTGTGTGTGTGTGTGTGTGTGTGTGTGTGTGTGTGTGTGTGTGTGTGTGTGTGTGTGTGTGCGTGCGTGCGTGTGTGTGTGTGTGCACATTCTTTCTACAGATAGATTATCAAAAGAATGGGGAGTATTAGTAAGAACATGGGTGTAGTTAGCTTTATGCCTGGTCTTTATCACATTTAGTTAAGGCTGGTATACTTGAATGGTCTGTTTTCCAGACAATGATTTTGGAGTTGTTATACTGTACAGACAGGTTAGGTTAAGGTCCTGCAGAAAGTCCTACAGGGGGACATCTGTGATTCCCATGTGGTCATGGAGTGATAAATAGATAAATATATATGTGTTTTTTTAGCAGTCCCCTTGCTCCACTACGCATACTATGTGTGTCCCTGTGTCTGTCCGAGAATGGAAATATTTCTCAAACACTTCAGACACAGGAAGGTTTGCCGGAACAGTGTGTTCCTGGAGGTCTGGATGTTTTGTTTTATTGGATGATGTAGAGTGATAAGAGCAGCCCTCATATCTACCAGGCTAAGAAGCAGCGGCTCTTCTCCAAGCCTCTCCTGCGTGATATTATGATAACCCTTCCACAGTAGTAGCTTTTTTCATATTTTCAGCATATTTTCCCATAGAATGTCTAGTTTGCATATTTAAAAATGTCATATTTGTAATAATAAAGCATTGGCTTCGTGTAGAAAGTTTGTGTGGAAGTTTTAGGGTGATAACACTCAACTCATAATTAACTTTCCATTTTTGGAGCTGTGGCTCATGGACTAAGTCAGAGATTTTCAACAGTTGGTCGGGGGACGACCAGTGGTCCCTGAGAGGATTCCGGCTGGTCCTCAGCTAAATGATGGACCGTTGTTAACCAAGTGGACCCTTATACATCTGTAACTCTTGAGATCTCAGGAGTTAAATTATATTTAAACATCTGAGTTACTTTATTTTCAAAAATCTACACAATTAGAAAATCTACACATTTAGGAAAGGATAATTACATTATTCTTTCCTAAATTGTAGACAAAATTCTTGGTTTTGTGTCCGAGAGTCAACTCAACATCAAAGGTGGTCCGTGGCTGAAATGCTGAATAAATAGTGAGCCCTGGTATGAAAAAGGCTGAAAACCACAGTAGTAGCACACAGAACTGAAGTGGGCCCCACAGGGAACCAACCAGTGGAAAAGAGGACCTGACAGAGATCGCCCTCTCCACATGCCTTACCACCTTCAGACATGACCAATTGTGTTTGCTGGGACGTTCACCACGGTGGTCTACCCATTTATTTTGATTACCAGATTTCTCTCTCCCTCCATAGTCTCTTCCCCTCCTCCAATAGAGCACAATCTGCACGTACCACACATAGAGGCAGCATACGTCATCATGCACATTAGCTTGCCATCTGCTCCACATTCTAGCTCGATCACACACAAACTGCAGTATTGTGTGAGCGCAAACTTGAATATAGACCCCAAAGCATTGAGAACTGATGACTGTTTTTAATGACGGGGGAAATCAAAGCCCAATACCAACAACGTTGCACTTCTAACAACTCACGCTGGCTGTACAGCCAGCTGAACTGCTCAGCCTGGTATTCGTAAAAGTAATAATATGCTTAAACAGTTGAACATGACCGTATTCCAAACCTTAACCCAATATTACCAAAACCTAAAACTATTCCTAAACGTAGCACCAAGCGGCCATCATCATCAAAGCCTGCTAAAAAAACAACATCAAACAAGGACAAGTAAGACTGTAAAACCCCAACAGTAACTAACAAAAATCTAGAAATAACAAGGAAATCCAACAGCACCCAAAGACAAACTTAGATTGGAAGAAACAGCACTGCAGAGAATTTGAGAACTAAATCATCGTTGCCAAGTAATTTCTTCACCAATATGTTTCTAATGGTGTGTAATAACATGCACTAAAATGTTGAAATCCAACAACCGTGGGAAACCTTATAACAACAGGTCTAGATCGGGGTGCCATTCACTAACCTATAGGGCAGGGGCAAAACATGCAAAATGTCATCATGCTTTATGTAGCATGTGATATGTCTAATTAGGGGGCTTGCATGATGCTGAATTCATTCCAAGCATTAGTTTAAGCCCTTTCCAAGCATTTAGTTTAAATCCTTGGGCTAAGAACAGCTACACCGTCTTCATAATGTGCTTAGTCAGCACATTTGGACTGCTATGGCCATTTTCAGCCCAATGAGTTTTTTTTTTTTTTTTTTTTTTTTTTTTTACCTTGTAGGTTAGTGAATGGCACCCCACGTGCATGTGCGCTCCACACCACTACTGTAGCGGGTGCAGTGCTCGATGTCGGATCAGTCGGACCCATGCTTAACTGCCCCCAAAAAAGCCTCTGGACAGGGTCCGTACCCCTTGGGTCCCTACCCTTTCAAGTACAACTCAATACAAAAACTGTTAATTTGAGTGGACGATCAACTTCCTCCCAGGTGCTTCATCATTTGTTCATGTTTGGGGCAGAGGTGCTGGCGTTGACACCATGAGAGCTGGCTGAGAAATAGCAGAGTGTTTCTTGTTTTGCTCACAATTTAAATAGTGAGCAAAACAGGTGCAAACAGTTAGTGATGATGAGTTGGGTGTGTTTGTTTGGTCTCCCAGGGTGAAGCCTGTGACGCTGCACCCCCCATACCCCTCCTCTGATGAACAGCCATGTGGATAACGCACTCAGGATGTTGATATCCAGAGGTCTGGAATGATGAGCTCAGGATCCAGGACCTCCGGGAGCCAAATGCATCCCAGCCATCTAGGTACCCTGCCAGGCAGGATGCACAGGGGATTGATTTGCGCACGTGAGGTTGATTTATGTAGAAGTGGCTGCTTGGAGACAGATAAGACACTGACTGGTTTCACCCTGAAAGCATCCACAAAGTATGAAAGTCTAAGCATAACACTACAAAGTCTCCTGCAGGTGGTAATCCTACTAGGGCTTGGAGAAGATTCACGATGAAATGAAACTCACTGTGCGTCACGCATGCATGAATACATGAACGCAACAGCAGCTTTTTGGCTAGCACGACAAAGTGCACTGCACACCCATTGCCTACTCCGAAACATTTAGTTTGACCTGGAGAGAGTGGCAGAGTAGCATGAAATGAGAGCATAAGTGAACTCACATTAACGTCCGAAGTAAAAGAATCTGTTGACAAAAACAGACAATGTGATGTTGATTATAGGGAAGTGGTTTAGATAACTCAATGTTAATGCAGCTCAGTAAGATGCTCTGCAGTACAGATGTTTGTGCCATTGATCAGTGTCGACCATTAGATACAGTGACTGTGTGAAAAAAAATGCTTTGCAAAATTGTGGGATACAAATATAAAGGAAAAATAAGAAAGACATGGTTACCCTGAGCTCAGCAGAGAACAATATGGTATGTGTACAAAGTGCTGGACCCCAGGCAATTGCAATGTCTCATCTTTATGAGGAGTCCAGTGAGGCCGTATCTGAGAACACCTTCTAGGGCCTGACCCAGGATTTCTGAAAACCTTTTAATTCTGATTTAGTCTTTTTTAAAATAGTTAGGTTTGAACACGCTATGAGGCGCATATCGTGTTCCAATTTAAAGGGATAAAAATGCATGTAAATAGGTCTTCAATCTGTCAGAAGTACAGAGATGAAAACATAGGTGTTTATAGTGGTTCTGTTCCATTGGATGTCTTTTTCTTGGCACAACAGCTCACTGTGTTTGCACATTGCTGTACTTCATGCAGCACATATGAGTGTGTTTTACTCCAGTCATGTTTTCAAACTGTCTTTGGGTGTTTGCAATCTGTGGGAAGTATGCGTCTCTGATGCTACAGTTGGCAGGTAGCTAGAAAATGTAGCTGTTTTTTCATCATGTGTGCAGCAGGTGCACAGGCTGTGTTCTCTTGGGGGCCAAGTCTACCATCAACACTTTTAATGACATTATTTATCTTAAGAAGTTACATCACTGCCAATGTTGTTCATTACACTTGGAGAATAATACATCCATTACCTGAAATTCTGGGAATAAAATCGTCCAACAATCAACAGCAAAGCGAGATGGAGGTACTATAACCCCTTCTTTACTTTGTATTCAACGCATTTTCCCAGAAGCCCCTGCAAGCCAGTAATAGATCAATTTCTGGTTACATCATCACCTATAAACATAGATGCCCTTTCCGGCTCCGAGGTGTAGGTCACAAAACCAGCACTTCCGGTTCATCGGGTCACATCTTCCAGCCCAGTGGGCTCGATCGGTGCTATTATTTAGATAGGTCAAATCAAGCTGTTATGTGCCAATTGTTGAACAATTGTTGCACATGCCCGGTGTTACATGTCCATCGCTGATCATAAGATCAGCGATGGACATGAAACACCGGGCATGTGCATGAACAAATGTGCACCGGCCTAATATCTAGGTGGGTGGGACCTGCTGTTGGCCGATCGAGCTAAAATCATGCCAATCACCTAAAATTAATGTTGTGTATCAAACAAATCAAGCTATTGCGTCAATTAGGTGAGCAGCACTATGGTCAAAAAGGATCCATTATGAGAATACCTTCCGTGGCCACTAAGCAGTTAACCTATGGCAGCTCTTCTGAGTGAAGAGGTCACAGTCTCTTTCTGCCACTGTGTATTCTCTGGTTAACTTGCCAGTAAAATACATTTATTTACGTATTTGTTTAGTCAAGAATTTATAAGGTGTTAGTGGCTGTGAAACGAAATCAAATCAATTGTTTAATTAGTGCTACTGTACAAGCAGAGATGAATGACTGGACATCGTTCTACACACTCATCTACACTACAGATGAACATCTTCTGCTAGATGAGTCAGGAGGAGAAAGAAAGAAAGAAAGAAAGAAAGAAAGAAAGAAAGAAAGAAAGAAAGAAAGAAAGAAAGAAAGAAAGAAAGAAAGAAAGAAAGAAAGAAAGAAAGAAAGAAAGAGAAGAAAGAAAGAAAGAAAGAAAGAAAGAAAGAAAAGAAAGAAAGAAAGAAAGAAAGAAAGAAAGAAAGAAAGAAAGAAAGAAAGAAAGAAAGAAAGAAACCAAATGAAATTAAACGAAACGGAACAAATCGAACAATACGAACAGAGGCCTTTCCAATGACCCCAGCAGGAACTTCAGTACTAACTCTGTCTCTACCCCGTACCTGACAATTGAATTTCCTCAAAAATGAACCACAATTGGATTTGGGTTTGGACATGCAGTTTCAATTTATCACACCTTGCTTTGTGAAGTGGAGGAAACCTTGAATGTTTTCTCACCCCAGGTTCTGTCTTCGTCATGCAGAGCTGCCCAGGCCCTGACTATCACTAATATGTTTGCCTCCTTGTCATGTGAGGATATGCAAGACATTGTCTCAGCCAGGGTCCTCCTGATACAATCATGGTTGAAAAAAATGCAAAGTGTGGCAGAACCCAAGGAGATTTTGAAAACATGACTAAGGACAAAAAATACTCCTCTGTTGGCCTGGGTGAAGCACAACAATGTGCAAACACAGCAGCAGGAGTTGTTTGTGATAGAAGGATGAATAATGAACAACTATTAATTGTGCGTATTCTTACACTGTTTGTACAGTGCTCTGACTGCTCTCAGTACATAAGAATACTATACATTCAGAGTAACTACTTAAGATTTGAAGAGAACACCCCTATCTGTGCACAATTTAAACCAAGTGAATGTAGAATAATGAAATACTGCTGCCATTTGTTTCAAAGATGCATCCAACTATACGTCAAGGGATACATAACTATTTCAGACTACAAATGCACAATTTAATTTCCTGTGGCATTGTAAGACAGTTATCTAAACGTTAGAAGCTCTGTTTCCGAAATTCATGATTCTTGATTGTGCATAATTATTTTTGTTTTGTTCAACTTTTGCTTTGGCAATGCAAACATGTGTTTCCATGCCAAAAAATGTTTTATTTTAATTGAATTGAATGAAAGTATGCAATACATAGAGAGGTCCCTCACACGTTCTAGTTCTAAACCTTTGATAAAACACTTTCAAAGCTATATAGCGTGGTGAAATGAACCAGACGGCTGACAGCTAAGTTTCAAGCAACGATGTACTGTAGATCTAACACAACGCATATCAAATGCAGTACATCGCACATACACGCATGCATGCGCACACATATGGTATGAACTTGTACACACATGTGCACGCACACACAGAGTCGTGACACTACATCGCACCAAAATACCATGAACAACACACACATGTGCACATAATGCACATGGGGGAGGATATTTCTAAAGAAAATAAACCAGTATGGCTCGTTAGCAAGATTGTTTTCCTTTGACGGGTGACATGTAGGCTGGGGCAGGGGGGTCGGAGGACCCCTGGACAAAATAAAGACCCCAGCACACACACGCACATTGCACACGGACACGTGTGCATGCGCGCAAGGTTGAAATATCAAAAGAATCGTCAAATCTCCCTTTATAAAATTCAGACTCTAATTTGGATGTCCTCACAAACATAGCAATGCAAATCTGTCTGTCTGTGCTGTGTATGCGTCAGGGGCGGATGTAACATTTCCCAATTGGGGGCAGGCAAAATGGTACTATGATGATGATGAAGGCGCCCCCATACCATTTTCGGTTACAGGACTTTTATTAGGCAATTAAGCATCAATAATAACAGCAGTTGTTGAAGGCACGCAGCATGCATGAAGCTCAAGGACTGAGTTTTCTGTTTTCAATGATGAAATGCTGTTGGTTTAGCTGTGCCACAATTGTAGTTAGTTAGTAGCAGTAGTAGTGTTTTACATCATTTTAAATACAAGCACTTTAATTTGAAATATCTTGGGTTGTTTTGCATGCCATCGTGTTTGGTGGGGCAGACTGGCCATTTAGGGGGGCATTGCCTCCCCATGCCCATGCCTAGATCCGGGCATCCGGCCCTGGTATCCGTGTGTGTGCGTGTGTGTGAAAGAGCCTGGAATAAATCATCTTACAGGCAGCAACTAAGCATGGTCCTAGAAGGACATCTACTCCAATAATGCTGTTAAACACACAGACTCTCAGATGCAGACGAGGTGAGGAGGGCTGGGAAGCACTAGGGGGATTAACATGTACCCTTAAGCATTTCACTGTTCAAAAAACGGACCCGCTGCAGGTCTGCGGCTCTGAGAGTTATATATGGGGGGTCCTCCACATAGGGGACCGCCGAACGAGGAGGGGTCACCTCTCACTTCCTTCACTGACCTTAACCATGACAGAAACTAATTGCAACACTAAGCCGAGATCAGCGTTTCAGATATAGCCGTGGCGGGATCCCCCACAGGACTTGGATTTTAAGGATTTGCACACTTCTATTGTACAGTGAAAGATTCTGGCTCCAATTCCAAGGACGCCCAGGACACCTAGAGAGGGTTCCAGTGAGTCCACAGATAAATGATTGATAGTGGGGGACCCCTTAACTCTTCAGTCCACAGCAATGCTTTTGGGCGACAATTTTCTTTTATACTCTATCAAAAACATTTGCTTTTCACTTAAACATCATGATTGATGCACATTCATTATTTAGTCTTTCGATGAATTCCTTTTTTCTTTTACAGTATGTACAACGTAAGCCACTCTGGATTAAGGGCGTCTGCCTAAATTGTAAATTGTAGTCCCAGACACAACAATGGTTTCAAATACGCTTACAGCCATGCCTATTTTGGGGTTCAAAAGATTCCCACAACAACATTGATGAGAGTGCTGTCAATCTATGGAAAGGTTTAATGTGCCACACAACGTTATGCAATATGTGTTGGGGATTCTCTCTCACACTCTCTGTCTCTCTCTCTCCCCCCATTTTTTTTCTTTGTGTGGTAAATTCACACATGTATGATGTCAGACTTTCAGTTGAGCGTGTCCAGTCTTGGGAAAACATGGGTGTAGCTGGAGAACAGACTGACCACTTTCTCAACGGCACACAGTTAAGGGTTCCAAATGAAATAAATGTGTGCATATGGATTAAGACATCTATAGGCAGAACGCAGCCAAAATATGGCCTCTTTGTACTCGTCATATGAATACCTCGGTAGGCCACGCACTATGAAAAAAGCAGCTCTGAATGTTTGTTTCATACTTTTTTTTTGTAATCGTCTCAGTCCTGTGGGTTGATAATTATCATAATAATCCTGAGAATGCTTAGTTTACGATAACATACAGCCAGTCAGTGTGGAGGTTGATTCTACCTATTAAGGCTGCTCATTACAACTGTAGACCCTGTTCCAGTCCACTGCAGAGCGGCTCTTGCAGGTCTGCTAGCTGCCCTCAAAGCACAAGTCCAATATAAATATTATTGCCATAATCTAAACCCTCATATCAAGCAGCATCAACAGTAACTAAGTGAAAGTGGGCCTCTAACGGCCTTGTTAAAAAACTTTTGGCCTAAGCAACATGCAACCTAAGAGCCAAGCGGGAGTTTGGCTGTAAAGTTTCTCTTCCTCTCTCTCTCTCTCTCTCTCTCATTCTCTGTGTGTGAGCGTGTGTGCGTGAGCCTGTGTGTGCGTGTGCATGTGTGTGAAGTCCTACCTCCCAGCACACTGAGTGTGATGGTTTCGGTGTGCTTGGCCAGCAGGTCTGCCTTGGCGATGGCGGCCAGTGAAAGGTAACTGGACATGTTCCTGCTCAGCTCTCTGTTCCCTCTCTGGAGGAAGCGCACAGCCACCGGCACGGCCAGCACCATGACCGGAGGACGACTGTAGTTCTAGAGAGACAGAGAGGTAAAGAAATGATATACATCAGTGGTTTTCAACCTTTTTCATACCAGGGCTCACTATTTATTCAGGATTTGGACCACCATTTGATGACATTTTTGCCCCACAGACCCCAAAACTTTTGCTTTTGTCCACAATTACAGGCTGGATTTTGGGGGGGAAACAAAACAGGAAAATATACAGATCGAAATGACCATTAATCTTCTACATTCTATGGTTGTGTAGGGCTAATTCAGATGATGAATATTTTAACTCTTGAGGGTGTAAACTTGAAACCAAATCCATTTGGCCAATCAGCCAATGCTTGGCAATGCTTGGCAAAGGCCCAGAGTTGCATGGGTTCAACGTGTACGACAGGGACCACACAAACAATAGTGATTATGTGAAACAGCATTAGCAGGCAGACCCGATACCTAACAGAGAACAGATCAGCAATGCCACAAAGCATTTGTGTGTGTATAGGGGACAGAATCATCCCCGTCAACCACACATGCACGCACGCAAACGTGCACGCTAAAGTGTGTAAGGTATACCAAGAGGTGAATTAAGATCTTTAACTATAAGGGGGAAAATGCTTTAACTATATCCAGAAACCACAACCGCACAAACAATGGCCATTATGTAGACACAGTGATGCCAGACAGAGCTGTAATACAGAACATAAGGACCTCGAGTGGTTCTGTTAACACACTGGCATGGACTGGCTGGGACCGGGGGGTCTACAAACGTACTGATGTAGATCCAGTCGTCTAAGCTTACTGTATGTCGCTCTGCCCTGCTCTGTGAAGGGACAACAGTGGGTGGTATGGAATGAGGGGCTGCCTTCCCAGTCTTCAATACGTACATTTGCATTGTGTGTGTGTGTGTGTGTGTGTGTGTGTGTGTGTGTGTGTGTGTGTGTGTGTGCGCGCGCGTGCGCAGTGGCATTGATAAGGCATCATGTTCCCATTTTTTTTCCTCCACATACCGTACAACACAGGCTTACAAGGTCTTTCCTAGTAATTCATTTTCAATGAAAGTCCTGTGTTTATTTTAGACGCGTGGAGAAGATGGGGGCTATTACACAGAAGTGCATTTCCATGGGCTGATACCCATACAATCCCTTATTTATCTGTACTAGGACCTTACCCGTTGTGAATATATGAACACCAAATGATGTGCAGTGTAAAGTGAATATGTTAAATAGATCATAACAGTGTGTGTTATGAGTTAATAGATTATACCAATGATGTAAGTATGTAAGTATTGCTTTAATGTAAGTAAAAGTGAATATACAGTAAGCTACTTTTAGATGTTTCTGTAGACAGTCATCTGTCATCATGAAGCCACTGGCAAAGGGGTGGCGTAATAACTGTGTGTGTGTGTGTGTGTGGGGGGGGGGGGGGGGGGGGGGGATTCTAATGCAGCCTGCGTGGCGATCGAGAAGAGTTGCAGCTAACACACACCTGTATGTATGCCTGTTTTGTTTTCTCTGAAATCCCGGCTGGAGTTGTGGACAAAAGCAAAACAAATCTTTAGTTTTGGGGTCTGTGGGGCTAAAATGTTATCAAAAGGTGGTCCATGGCTCAAATTCTGAATAAATAGTGGGCTCTGGTCTGGTATGAAAAAGGTTGAAACCACTGCATTAAACCATTCAGGCGATGTTTCCCCTGAAAGGGGAAACATCTTGCCTTGAATGGCAAGGCACCAACCTGCACTCAGGAGCAGTTAGGGGTCCAGTGTCTTGCTCAAGGACACTATGACACTAACTCTGGGTAGCCTGGGTTCAAACTGGTAACCTTACAGTTCCAGCCACTTTACCCAAGCTAGTTGAGAAGCCCAGAGCCTGATCTGAATGGGGGTTTATTGGAGCCTGTATGAGAATAACCATTTGATTTCCAAATGCGCTAGCACCCTCAGGAGGACAGTTTGGAAAGTGAAAATATTGTTGTTTGTTAGACCTGCTGTGATTCATCTCGTGGTTGACTACATACTGTAACTTATTTGAGCACACTCACAGGTGGCATTCTCACCTAATATTTTGGTGGACTCGAAGCGAATGGGCAAAGACGTTAGAAAAGTTATGATTCTTGCATATTTGATCTGCTGCGGTTTGCTTTCACACTGCAATGCCATCCACGGCATTTGGAAACACAGCAGGGACCTTTATCAATGTGTTCTCCTCATAAACATACACAGTGAAATATAATAGGCCTACTAATAGTTATTTTGTATTTGGGCATCTTGACATGGCACTGCCTCACTCACTCCCTGTTTAATACGACTGCATTCACAACTGCAGTGATCCACACTGATGTGTTTTGAAACAAAGCAACAGACTTTCTGAAACAAAGCAACAGCAATTCTACTACATAGAATTCATTTGACGCTTTCAATGCATCCTGTGATACTGCCAGTGATGGTATTGCACATCATGACTAAGATTTTACAACAATAAAGCATTAATATAAAATAATAAAGTACATGCAAAGTTTTATTGTATCTACAAATATTGAACTATGCCAATATGCTATAGCCTGCTATGTAGAATACTACCCATCAAGACGGAACTTAAGTGTCAATCAATTGATCAATAATCGATTATTAAAATAAACGCACCATACCACTTTAATCCTGCAGCTGGACATGTTTGAGATTTTTAAAAGCCAGCATTTTTTACATTTTCAGCCAAGGTTAATTTATTAGGTTGTTATTAGAGGAAAAAAAGATGAGTGTATTTCTTTCATTTTAGCAATTTTCAGGCTAAAATTATTTTACAGTGATTATTTACCATAGTACTGCTAGACCACAGAAAATTACATCTAGCCACACAAGATCTACAGGATCTAGCTTCTTTTACGCAATGGTGGAATCTGTTCTCCTACAGTATATGGCAGTAAATGCTGGACCCTGAAGCTAAGCCTGCAGATGTTTCTAGATGGGTGCTATACACCAGGATGCTGTGCGCAGCACTTAACATCAGGAAGAGCTTAAATGTTATCAACAATACCCTGTATGAGGGAATACCAAGGCTGAGCCAGAAAGTAGCAGCCAGGGGTACAGGGATAGCAGGACACTGCCAAAGAGATCAAGGACTGCCTTTAAATCAGGGGTTTTCAACCTTTTTCATACCAGGGACCACTATTTATTCAGAATTTGAGCCACACCACCATTTGGTAACATTTTGGCCTGCAGACCCCAAAACTAAAGATTACTTTTGCCTTTGTCTACAATACCAGGCTGGATTTGGGAAACAAAACAGGCAAACATACAGATCAAAATGACCATTAATCTTCTACATTCTCTAGTTGTGTAGACTTGGGCTAATTCAGTTGATGAATATTTTATCTCTTGAAAGTGAAAACCTGTTGAAAACTATCGACAGGTACTGTAACAACAGAGATCATGTGCACTAGATTGTAGATCCAGTCCACACACTGCATCCTGTGCACAGTTATGTACACTACAAATTGCTTGCTGTTTTATTTTGTATTTTATATTTAAAGGTAGGGGAAGTGATTTCACTTTTGTCAGATATCACCCAAAAATATTTTTTTTCTGTTAAAATGCTCTATTATAAGGTGTGGAAACCACATATGGAGTTTCCCCCTCCCCCACGTTAGCAGAGGAGCTAATAAAAGTTCCCCAGGTCACCACAATTCTCCTCCAATCAGGAGAGAGCAGCAGGTTCACATAGTGTAGCTACTTTTGGGGGCCCCTAGTGCACCAGGCTGGTACTACACCATGAATTTCAAATCACTTCCCCTACCTTTAAATAAAAGACCTCAACTGTCTTTGAAAACAACTGTGAAAAAGTTTAAAAAGTCAAAGAGATGAAGAGACTATTATTATTCCAATAAATTGGATTCAGTTCTAAAAAGAGCTCGCTAAACAGATTATGTTGTTCATCTCTATTTTTTCAAAGGTGGGAGTGGAGAACTTGGGAAAGTAATAACGTAATATGCAATATATTACTCTTCGATTCCAGTAATAAGTAAAGAAATGATATTACTTTGTCTAAGGCGTAACGAGTAAAGTAAAGAAGTTACTTTCCTAAGTAATATTGACCAACACCGCTGGTCAGTCACTATGATGTCTAATAACATAAATGGTGTACTGAAGAACGATGCAAAGCAAGAAGCTAGGCAGGTGTATGTAGAACCGGGCTAACTGGAAGCAAAGAGAGCGCTTGTCTATGACCTAGAGAGAGATCTGACAGGCAGCCACGGCAGCATACATCAAACAGACTACACTACAGGAAACCACCACTGCCCACAACCCGGTGACATGGGACCCGATTTGTCTGGCGCCTCGCCATGTAGCGACTACAACAATTCTGGCGCACATGTGTGACCGTAATATAAATCAGCTGTGAGAAATGGCCTTCTTAAGCCAAACATAAGAACAATCAAGCGAGTAAAGTACACACACTCATGTGAAGTGAAGCACGTTTGTTTTGCTACCACCACAGGCTTTTATACACATTCACTGCATCCTTAAATGACTCCCCCACAATCCCCGGCGAGTTGGTGTTCACGTGGGTATTGCTGTAATCATGTGGATGATTAAGGCTTAGTTTACACATATCAAACACCACCAAACAAATGTTTCATCCGTGTCTAAGTGCTGTTTGATTGCTGCTCCAATTCATTGTCAAAGGGATTTACGTGGTTTAACCAGAGTAGCTTATGTTTTGTGTTTGAGAGACAAGACAAATACTAGATCAAACCATGTTGCTCCCATAGTTAAAGCCATTTCCCTAAAAAAGCAAAAGAAAACATATGCCAAACAATTGTTTGACGGTGCTTGTGTGAATGAGCGCTGGGGCTGAGCAATTAACCATAAAATTAAAGGAAGATAGTTTAGGAAAAAAATGACTTGCTAAGTTGCTCATGTAGGTGAAATAGTTTTGTAAAATAAAATAAATAATAAAATAAAATAAAGTTTTTGTATTTTGCATATTAATGAAAACAACTTGAAAATGTTATCTATTCGTCACTGTACTATACTTACATTGTTATGGTTACATTTTGAGTTGAGCTCACAATGCCTCAAAATGCAATGGGTAAACTAATACTGCTATTAATTACGATCACATACTTGGTGTCATCAGTGTTTCCTGAATTACACAGACATTTGTGATTTATATTTATTATTTTAATACAATCACAAGTCATCGCATGATCATAAAATAGGTTGAAAGTGAATTAAAAACAAAGAAATCCAGTGATGCTTAGGCTGCAGCTTTGAAGTGCCATACCTATATCCATCCACATGATGGCAGTACAGTACATTATATTTATCACGTGAAGGCATAATAGTGGTTCTCAACCTTAGTATGTCCTCAGAAAACATTAGTACCACCATAATAACTGATTAACCCATTGAGACTGAGACCCATTCTAAAAATGCCTACTAAATACTGACCTTAATACTGCACATACTGTACACAACTCCAAATGGGTTCCCATTTGGAATAATTCGAGGGACGATCAGCAACCGACAACCACAAACCGATGGCTTGACTTGCACTCGCTCTTCTCCAATGACAAAAAATTGGTCTGAGAGGCTAAACATCATTAAATGGTGGTCCAAATAGCCAATGATGGTCCAAAGTGTCCTTGACAGTGAGTTCAGTGTTGCCAACTTGGCGCATTTGTCGCTATATTTAGCTTTTTCAGACCCCCTTAGCACCAAAATTACTGAAAAACTCCTGGTGGAGTTTTTCACTAATTTTTCACCATTTCTCCTCCTATTACAGTGTTTTCTAAACAGATGGTCCCCAGGCTAAATGATGGACAGTTGGTTAACCAGATGCAACTCTTTGAAAGCGTAAAAATGATTGCAGGTCCATTTAGTTTCATTTTTACACTCTCAAAAGTTAAAATATTCATCATGTGAATTAGCCCAAGTCTGCACAACTAGAGAATGTAGAAGATTAATGGTCATTTTTTGGCAGTTGAGTGAGTTAGATGAACTATTACACCCTTAAACGGTATGTACCGGTACTGTAAGCCTACTAGTGTGAGGTTGTGCTTCAGATGCATATACTGTATATACCTGCAGTATGCAGCTGGTGATGTCTGAGGCTATCTTGGCGTGTGGGGTGTCCTCTGCACTTTCTCCCTGTGGGGTGAGGTTATGTTCCAGACATGACTCCCACAGAGCCACCAGCGACGCGCTGTGGCGCTCGATGGAGCCTGTCTCCCTGATCGCCGTGGTGATGCGCGTTATGCAAATCTCCACCACCGCCTGGTCATTGTCGTTGGTCAGATAGTCCTGTCAGACAGCCAATCCGTGGGAAAGGACAATGTTTGATTGATTGTTGTTTTATTTATTCATTCGCAAACATGAACATAGATAATTCACCTTTGTCAAAAGGAAAAAACACCAAAGAGCCTGAGAGCTTATTCCCATTGAACGACCATATGAACACAAATGTGCAGTGCACTGTAGCCTGTACACTGAGTGCATTGTAATGGCCGGGTTGGTACCAGGGGCATATAGAAAAACACATCAATAGTACTGTAATAGTAATAGTCACTTTACCGAATTGTCAATAGAATTAAGTACTAATGAGTAATTAATTCATGAAACTGCATCTGTATGAAATTAAAAAAAAAAATACTACAAAATGGGGAAATGCACTGGCCGGGTTGGTACCAGGGGCATATAGAAAAACACATCAATAGTACTGTAATAGTAATAGTCACTTTACCGAATTGTCAATAGAAGTAAGTACTAATGAGTAATTAATTCATGAAACTGCATCTGTATGAAATTTAAAAAAATACTACAAAATGGGGAAATGCACTGGTCAAGGGTCGGGTTGTTATGGGTATGTTGGGTGTGGGTATGTGGGGCGGGAGTGGCTCAGGGTCACTGGGTGGCAACTGCGAGGTTGCTGGTTCAAACCCTGGCTCCCCCAGGATTACTGTCGATGTGTCCACGGGCAAGACACGTAACCCCTAATTGCTCCTGAAGTGCTGGTTGTGCCTTGCATGGTTTCCGCCGCCATAACTGTGTGAATGGGTGAATGTGGTCTATGTAAAGGCGCTGTATAAATGCACCATTTACCATTTATGTTTGTTTTTGTTTTTTGTTTTCTTACATTTTGGTTTTTCATAAACAGTTTTAAAACATTTAAAAACTACATTGTGGAAAGAGCTCATAGCACACACTGCACACAAGCAGTGTGTGCACACACACTGCTTGCGTGCACACACACATAGCACACAAGCGACACACTGCAAGCAAGTAGAACTAGATTCTCTTTTGGGTCAGAGCTAAAACAGCATGGGGAACCATTGTCCTAATTCATATCAAGCAATGGTCTTTAAAGTTGAAAAGGTTTGTGAATAACCGTCAAGTCATGTACACACCGGTGAACAGGAGATGGTCTTTATCTGATCCAGGGCCTGAGACAGACAGTCCTCTATCTCTTTGTCTCCCAGAGAGAACAGATCTCCGGCTCTGGACAGGTCCCTCTGGCTCAACACTTGACTGAACAGCTGATGCATGCTGGGCCTCAGTCCACAATGCACTGCACACCGGCTGAAAGGAACACACATGATTTTCACATTTTTAGAGCACATGTATCCAGGGCTCATAATAGCCGTGTTAAGACTAAAATTAACACAGTTACAGGGGTAGATTCATTGAGCAGCTGAGACTAAGTTTACCCTAAAAAATCCATAATGTATAAATGCTGGATATGGGTTCAGTATATCTAGACCTTTTGGACTTATGGACGTAGACTGTTCATCTCAACTGGTCAATTGTAGAACAGCTTCCCTCCCACTCACAAGATACCCCAGATGTTTTAGTGTTTAATCCACATTTTTATGAACAACCCGGACAGAGATGGATATGAGAAGTGTGTTGATGATGTCACCATAAGAAGGGTCCGTCACGGCAGTGTGCAAAAGCTTAGGGGAAATAGAGTCCCCATTGTTTCCAATAGGAAAGCTGACTAGCAGCTTGCAGCTTCCTGCTCAGCTGTGTTAATGTGATGGCCACTATGGAATATCTGTCAACACTACAATAAGCGATTACACTATTTTAAAATGGATTTTCTTCATGACAAACAACTCAGTGGCCAGTGAAGTGGCATTTCAATGGCAATGCTAAACATAGGCATCTCGCAGGGTAGCAGACATAATTGGGGGTGCAGGGAACCTGATAAGTGGCAGAATATGACTTATTTCATCAGCTCAATAAGGTACACATATTTTAGAGGTACACGCATTTTACACAATTCTAGATTTGGGGTCATAGGAACCCTAATTGGATGATGGTACTTTATGTCTTCAAAGTCCAGTTACCATTCAAAGTTCCTTTTGCTGGACTTGATAATGTCAGATCAGGGTAGTGGACGTCAACACGACATGCTGAATCATGGAGGTCAGTAGTTCTAGACAGCTTTGGTCCACATTTAACTCTGGGTCTGTTGCCATGGAGACAGGACATGTTCTGTAGTCCTTC
This sequence comes from Benthosema pterotum, assembly GCA_039105355.1. Taxonomy (NCBI): domain Eukaryota; kingdom Metazoa; phylum Chordata; class Actinopteri; order Myctophiformes; family Myctophidae; genus Benthosema; species Benthosema pterotum. Next base: position 25,861,481 of record CM076977.1, read on the forward strand.
AGGACCTTGAACAAGTAAAGGAGAGAGAGAGAGAGATGGAAGGGGAACAATAACAACAATAGTTAATATTTTTCTTTGTTCATATGTGGTTTGAGTGTGTGTGTGTGTGTGTGTGTGTGTGTGTGTGTGTGTGTGTGTGTGTGTGTGTGTGTGTGTGTGTGTGTGTGTGTGTGTGTGTGTGTGTGTGTGTGTGTGTGTGTGTGTGTGTGTGTGTGCTTGCGTGCGTGTGCGCGTGCGTGTGTGTTGGCAAAATGCAGGCCAAAAAAGGAACACACCTTGGATTGCATTGTACATAGATTCATGCAGTTATAAGGAAAAACAAAATATTTGGATATACTGTATCCTGACTAATTTTGTTGGAACTAACTTGGTTGGAAACCGTCCCATCCTGCCATCTTAGGAAGGCAAAATAAAATCGGAATGAAATGTGGGAAATGGGACACGATTGAAGACTGTGAGACTATACAGAAAGTGTATACTAATTTGCACGACTTACAGGTAAAATCTGAACAAGTAATGTAATGAAATGTGTTTAGCAAGAGTTGGTACTACAACAAATTCTGAAAAATTTGGAGCACAGAGGAGTTGCTGCATCCAGTGTGTGCACTGTTTGGCATCGACCGGGTCAATGGTGCCGGAGATTAGCTGTGTGCAGACGGATGGACACACAGGGACACACGGACAGAGTGCAAAACCTACTCTGCCCATGCCTTTGGCTGTTGAAGACTGAGACAACTAAATATAAGCATGTTTCACACTGTGATGACAGGATAGGTCTGTTCCTAATTTATAAATAATACATTTCAAAACACAAGAAATAGCTCTACAAGAAACACAAATAATGAAATAAAGTATGAACAAAGTCAAAATATGTCACACACACACACATGCTGCCACTGCTGTCTGTTGCTGTGCTGTGTGATTTATGGTTTATCAGTCTGGTAAAAAAACAAATATGTTGACTTACGAACAGTGGACAGAAGGACATTGCATGCACACCCACACACCTGTGCGTGTGTGTATTTGACAACCAAAAGATAATTGTGATTAGGGCAACAAAATGGCCCACAACAGCCCTGCTGACGCTCAAAATTCCAAGCATTAATATATTTCTTTCTTGGCTTCCACATTCAATTACATTCATTCTCTCCTCCACCTCTGTCCCTATTTCTACAGTATACTAGTAACAACAGATGAGGTTGGGATAAGTTAATGTGTGATATAAGTAAACATGTTCTTTGCTAATATGTTACACATCTACGCATTTTACACTTTCTCTCATTCCCACACATGCACAACAATTCTCTTTTGTTCATTCAATTCTAAAACAGCTGCTCTGCTTCTGTCCGTCTTTTTCAAGTGCGTGCGCGAACGAACACATGCACACGCGCACACACACACACACACACACACACACATACACCAGACTGGAAAGGTGTCAGTGTTGAACTTTTGAGAGTAACTAAAACATTTGAGAGTTTCCAGTTCAGTGGTGATTCACTGACATTCCAACAACATGGTTGGTTGGACATGAAGGCGGTTAAGCAGGTTACGGTAACACCATGTGCTAATGACATAGGTCATAGATGTAGGTGCCAATCCTTCTCATTAATCTGTGTAGCTGACAACAGATGAAAGAAAATATTATCTTTCATCCCTGTCATTTTTGTGGCAAGGCTCTGCTCTGCAAGAGTGTAGCGGTCTATGACAGCGTCTGTGAGCCCGAAACTAATCTTGCAAACTGCTGAACTAATGTGTACATGCTGCTGCAGGTAACTTTACTATGTATTTTAAAAGGATCATAAGTCATATTCAAATAGCAATTTTGATGAAATCAAAGTTTTCTTTTTTTGTATTTTAGAATGAAATCCGTCAAAAGATCTGTAATCGGTGGTGGCTAAAGTGAAACTTTAAGACAATTTTCAATACATGGTCTGAGACTGCTGTCGGATGGCCTGCAGCCATCCTACAGAAAAAAAAGATTTCTGGTATGGTGATAGTGAGAGTATATGAGTACTACAGACGTGTGGGAAATCCAATTTAGGATGTTAATCATTTACTTGACATCAGTGACACCCTGACTCCCTTTATTAGACATTTAAACGTTCCATAATGTGTATGAGGCATTTGCACTGTGAACACACATATGCAAAAATACGTATACACATTAACACACACATACCAACTGAAGCACACACAGGACACCATGTGTGTAAGTGGATCTACCATGTGGATTGTACCTGTGAAAGTTACTGCTGTCTGTGGTTTGACCTGACAACACATGGTAACATACCATTAGTCCAACCCGTTTGTTGGACATTCCTCTGTCTATCTCGAATCCTATATCCCACTCACCTAAACCTAACCTTAACCAGACTCAACTCCAAATGCATGGTATGACTGTACACTCTCTTTGCACGTATGGATCTTCCAAAAACTAATTTCACCCTACTTCTGAATAACATACTATTAACCCTAGAGCACGTAACTTGATTTTTGTTACACAATCACTAAATGGACTATAGTTACGAAAGTTCAACTGAGAGATGGAACAAGCAGCCGTCCAACTCCATTCCTTTAAGGCAACCCATTAGGCCATGCTCCAATCAGATCCTCCTTCCTCATGACTAGGCCTTTAAAAGGACTCCTCCTACTTCCTTGTCTCACTTGTGCTCTCATTCAGGTCACCCACCACCTCCCCGACACCACCCAGCATCAGGCACCACCAGGATGACCCCCACACCCACAGGGGCGGGTCCCTGCCTTCCATCACGCAGGATCAGCATCGAGACGCCCGATCAGATCCTCTGTTGGGGCCTGCGCCAAAGCCTTATTGTCATGCCAACATTTCTGTATCGATTTGACCTTCACGTTCACTCTATACATGAACAATGTCATACCATTTCGCAATAAACATTCGCACATTCATCCATTCCTGCGTAGTGTAATCTCTTGGGTTGAAACACGGGTATATTTTACTCAATGTAAAATATTTCATTAAAAGTATATTTTTCATCACAATATATCGAAGTACAGCAATACAAGGCAACTTGGGTTACTCTTCTTTAATATTTCATCATAGCTTTTCACAAAAGAAAATGGGAGGGAGGGGAGACAAAATCGGTGAAAAATATTATTTGTATACTATTCCTAAAAAATAATTAGTATGGAGACTCCTTCTAAGACCTGTGAGATTGGTCCAGTGAAGTAAAAAAAATGTCCATTATAAAAATTGCAAAAATAGATCCCTCTGGGTGAAAATCACCCATGTTCAGTGTGCTTGGTCAGGGTTTAAAAAAAATGGTTATCCAGAAAAAACAAGGCAAAAGAAAGGCGATATATCTCCAGGCCACCGTAGCCATATATTTTTCAGTCGCTACTCCCTAGCATCAGCTGAAATGATGGGTTACAGGGAGGCTGAAGTGCTAGCCGGGGGTAAGGTAGTGTCTGAAGAGCTGAGTCTTCACATTATGGCTGGTGAGTCTGCAATTCTGACTGCAATTGAGAGTTTATTGCACAGTTTGGGAGACAGGAAGTATATAGTCGGCATAAAACTACTTGATCGCCCTATACCTGGTCAGACTAGCATAACACAAACACAACAAAGTCATTTTTATCTTAATCTTAGAAAGTAACAGTTTAATTTCCAAGTGACAGAGACAATATTCTAAACAGTATGGTATGAACTAGAGCCTTATAGTGGGAGAGTTAGGATATTCATGTACCTGGGAGACTATCAAAATATAGTATACCCCACGGAAACATTTTATTTGTCCCTTTGTGCCCGCAAAGCTGTTGTAAAGGTTTAAAAGATGGAATCGTGTGCACTTTGCACACAATTCCATCTTTTTTTCTTTAACCTCTTTGTTCATTGATTTTTTTTTTTTTTTTTAATAAGAGCGAACAAGTCAAGATGCTAGTGAGGACTGAACAGGATTGTTTTGCTGGGGACTGTAAATACAGTAACTTCCACAACTATGCTAGCAACTTTGTTAGAAATTTCTTTAGCAACTTCCGGAACTACCATTGATAGTCTCTAAAGTGTACCTAGTGCCCAGGGTGGGTATGAAAAGACTTCAGCCTACATTTGGTAACAAGTTTGACTTCCTTCTCTGTGTGAAATCAGGCACCAGGCTCTTTTAAAGACGGTGGAGAAAGGAGGCACAAAACACACACGAACGCACACACACAGACACACAAACACACACAACATCTATCTGTGCTCCCAAAGCCAGACATAACCATGGCAACCACATCGCCAGGATACAGCATCAGGAATTCCAATTGGTCCAAGCCAGCTCTCGGAGACCTAAACAACAATGCAGCCATAAACAAAGAACAGACAGCTTTATCTGTCCGTTGCATGCACAACAGTACGTACACACCACACACACACACACACACACACACACACACACACACACACACACACACACACACACACACACACACACACACACACACACACACACACACACACACACACAACGTGTGTGGTGTTGTAGGTTATTTCTGCAGACATGCTCATTACACGGATGTGATGTGGGGATAGAAGGAGGGACAGGTAGTGGAATGAGGCCATGCATGGCAGAAAGAGGAATGAGGCACTGCATGGAACAGACTGGTAGAAATGAAGACAGAGATGAAGGGGAGAGATATGAAGAGAGAGACAGTAAATAGATAGACAGATAGGTGGGGAGAGAGAGGGAGAGAGTGAGATAGAGAGTACAGAAAGAGGAGAGAGGGGGAGAAGGAGGAGAGTTAGAGAGAGAGATGGATAATGTTTCAGTGGCCTGAATTCCCAGTGTAACCTGTAGACCCCTAACAAACTGAGCGTCCATTATTACACCTGAATGACTCTCTCTCTCGCACACACACGCGCACACACGCACGCACACACACACACGCGCTGTACTCGGGATAGAGCTTGTCAATGTGTCTGCTGCAAGCATGCATGGTGTGTGCATGCTATCCACGCATTTGCACGCGTGTGATGTGTCCATGTGCGCGAGAGAGAAAGAATGTGTGCATGTACGTACACGTGTGTGTAAAAAAAAAGTGAAAAACAGGCCTGAGGAATTCAGGTCTTAAACAATCAGCTAGTTACTATTAATCACCCAGCGTTGGCTCAGCAAGCTCAGGAATGCAGCCCTTAAACACACAGACACACGCACACACACAGGCGCGCGCAGGAAAACACAACACGGAACAACAACAAAAGACACACAGTGATCCAAGAGGCAGACAGAAACACAACAGTGACATGCAGAGCTGCATAGTGTAATGCCACTACCACTACTGTCAGAGTGACATGAGCACCGAGCCGGATGGTGACTGGGCCACTGGGTGAAGGGTCACATGGGGGGCCATGCTGGGGGTCTCGTTGGGCACGTTAGGGTGGATGCGAGGATAACGTGACATGCATGGGTCTCCAATAGTGCAGTGGGTTTTCAAAGTGGGCGCTACCAGCAAGGGGAGGAGGGTCCAGGTTTGAGCAATTGGGAAGGAGAGGAATATGACAAAGTTGGGACAGCCACAGGGCTGAACAGGAACATGGATGCTTTTAGTTTAGCGCAGTGGTTTTCAACCTTTTTGATACCAGGGCCTAACCAAATGGACCCTCATGGGTCCTGTTGGTTTCATTTTTACACTCTTAAAGAGTTACATCTGGTTAACCAACTTTTCATTTGGTTAATCAACTTAGCTGGGGACCACCTGGAACCATCTCGTGGACCACTGGTGGTCCCCGGACTGCTGGTTTAAAACCACTGGTTTAGGGGAAAATGTAATTATTTGTTTCTCTGAAACACGAAACAAATCTCTGTCCATTTGTTACAATCTTACACTTAATGCAAAAGTGCAGTCTAGTGTAGCATAACTACTTTTTTCCAGGGAGTAATAAAAGCAACTTCCTCTACAGTGCTGATTGATCAGCTGTTGTATAATCCCTAGGGACGATGATATAATTTAAGTTTATCGCACCATAGTGTTCCTTTTATAGCTCTCCTTACCCATGGGAAATAAAGGCTTGGTATACGGGATCAACAGCGCCGAGACATCAACATACTGTAAATGGAAAATGGTGCATTTACATAGCCCAAAGCACTGCACCAAGCTAGTGTTGCTGGTGCAATTAGTGACATACAATACAATAGTATACTATTTGCTGTAGTTGTACATGACCAGTGGGAGAATAAGCCACTGGGAGCTGGCTTGTTAGCAGGCTAACTAAAGACAGACACTGATCAAGCTCAAAGCATGCTTAGACTGATAGAAATTGCTTTATTTCCACATTTGTTTGTGTGTGTGTGTGTGTGTGTGTGTGTGTGTGTGTGTGTGTGTGTGTGTGTGTGTGTGTGTGTGTGTGTGTGTGTGTGTGTGTGTGTGTGTGTGTGTGTGTGGTGGTGGGGGGGGGGGGGGTCTCTTTTCGTTCCATAACCAAGACAGAGATAAAGGGATCAAGAGAGAGAACACTGCCCCTTTTGTATGACTTACAAGACAGACCCCCCTTCCACGCAGGCACACACACTTGTCCTCTCCCTGCTCAGTCAGCCCTGTCTCTCAGTGTAATGTGCACCTGCTTGGCCTACCAGGCGAAAACGCACACACGCACAAGCACCCACACACGCACAAGCACGCTCAGTCGTGCATGCATGCACACACACACACACACACATGCACACACACAAAATAGCCCTCATTTATGCACATAATTGTAGTGCGGCTTTGTGAAATCAGGGGAAAAAGAGCTGGGGGGGTTTGGAGAGAAGCAATGAAAGTAGTTCTTCAATGCCAAGGGTGCTTTTTAAGAAGCATTGAATCATCAGTTCACTCCAGATTCTTGATAAATAGCTCCTTCATAGTCAAATCTTTACGAGAGACAGAAATATCTCTGTCCTCTGGGCCTTGGTTAAACTGTTTAGACTGGTTAGACCAGTGGTTCCATATCACGCTGTGTGCCCTACAATCAGGTGAATATGTTGCAAGTGGGTCCCAAATAATTTAATATTTAATATAACATTAATATCTAAACATGTAAAGTAAAAAAAACAAAAAACTGGTGGTTTGGGTTAACTCTATCTAACCCAAATTGTGTTCAAACATACAAGTGAAGATAGAAGCTCATGCGAACAACCTCCTGTCCTCGGAAAACACAAGGTGGCGACTAAATACGCAATTTAAAAACTCACTATGCAAGACTTGGATTTTCTTGACCATGAACAAATGTGTAAAAAAGGGGGAGGAATCATGTATAGTGGAAAGCTTGGCTGAATGGCAATACAACGAGACTTGACCATGACCTCATCTTAGAGCTACAGAGTGAGCGGAGAGTATTGAGGGAACGTATCGCTAGTCCAGACACAAACATTAAATGGTACTGAAATGAGTGTTGAGTGTTTGTGTAAATGCAAACAGTGATGACGAAGGTGAGAGTGGAAAGCCGGATTGCCTGGTATGATGGTTGGACAATAATAGCACGCCCCACTTCACATAGGTGTGATTTTTCTTTGAAACATTGAAACATGAATTATCACTATTGAAATAAACATGTTCTGGAAATGTCTTCCACAACAGTCCCATCTAAAGACCTGTTAAAAGATTTTCCATTGTTTTGTTCTGAACAACAAGGAAAACATGAATGAATAATTTACACAAGACACCAGCTCAATTCTAGTCAAGTCAGTTGTGGTTGGTTTGCTTGTAAATTCTACAAACCACAGTACCGCGGCGACACATCTCGGGTGGAAGAAAATAGTGAGAACTGGTGATGATGTATTCATTTATTTATCATATATTTATTTAATATATGGGTGCATTTTCACGTGCACCCAGGTGGTACTGCCAATATTTAGCTTCCAGTCAGATCTGTCTCTCCCTATTTTGTGACCCGATAAACAGTATCTGCCTGTTTGTTTCTAACATTTCCAGTCGATTTTCTAAAGTTGGGCCCCACATTCTACATCACAATGGTGTGATCAAGGTGTTTTAACTTTGTGTGTGGTTATTCCTCTGTAACTGGGCCACCGGCATCCTCTGTATAATTGATTGTGTGAATGTCATAAATAAGTAAGGATATAAGTCATAGAGAAGAGACTCCCTAAGGATCCTTTTGGAAATATGCCTACACTGCAGCAAAGGAGAAATAAGTAAAACACTTACTTAAAGTTAACCCACAGGGCGTAAAACAGGAGTGTGTGTTTGTGTGCGTGTGTGTGCACGCGCGCGGGGGGCAGAGGGAAGGCAGTAACAAAGACAGAGAAAAATGGACTAAAGACAACATCAAAGAAAGAAGTGTATGCTATGTCCCTTGTGATATCACAAATGAATACGTTGTAGATAGAGGAAGGACTTTGTGATGAATTGTGTATTTGTATTGTGTTTGCGCACAAATATGCATGCAGGTGTGTGTGTGTGTGTGAGATAGATAGAGACAGAGAAGATAATGTACCTAGAAGGAATACAATCAAGGCTACAGTCTGTATTATAAAATGTTACTTCACAAATACACCCATGACACATACACACAGACAAACACACACAGCAGAGATGAACTTTACACCACAACAGTATACACAGTACACAAACGACTGATAAACTGCATTAATGGCATATGCAACAGCAAAGCTTTATAAGGAATGTTGTCTGTACTCTGCACAAGAAAGATTAGCCTATTCAAACACAGCCAAAATGTATAATAATGTGTATATGCCTAATAATGAAATATTTTTGTATTTTGTATCCATGACAGTATGAGAAGGTCAGTGTGGGTAATCAGAACCAAGACATTTTCTCCCAATGAATCATGTTTAAAATGCAAGTTACATGAAGGGGCATGTCTGACAAAATTCATATCAAATACCTAAATGCTGAATCAAGCAAATAACTGCTTTAGCTTTAACCAGAGCTAAAAAGTTTGAACATATTAACCTCTCTTCACTGGCTTCCAGTGAAACAGAGCATTGATTTCAGAGTGCTATAGCTTTTAAATCTATCAATGACTTAGCTCCTTCCCATGTCATGCTTGAACCTTATGTACCCTCTAGATTCTAGAGTATAGAACCCTTAGGTCATCCGAAAGAGCTCCTCAGTATAAAAAGGATTAATTCTAAATCTGGTTATGGTGCCTTCAGTCACTATGGTCCTACAGTGTGGAATTCCTTACCTATAACATTAATATCTGCAACCTCGCTCTCTTTATTTAAAACAAAATTGAAAATTTATTTTCACTAGTTTTTAGCTAGATGATTAAATGTGTATCTTTTTTTTATTTTAATCATATGTAATTAATTTATTAATTAATTAATTGTCCACTATGTATATACATTGACTTTTTTGTACTCTTTATCTGCCTATGTTTGTATGTCTTTCAGCACATTGGGTTCTCGCTTGTTGAGTGAAATGTGCTATATAAATAATCACATCTTGACTTGACTATTTTTGACAGTTGAAAGCATGGCAACAAGAGTATCAAACAATCAAAACAAAGTAAACCAAAGAACCAGATTTATGGGCCGAATTTTCTTTTGTCAACAAAAGTACAATCTGGTACCACCACCTTCAAAACATGGGCAAATTCTCCTTCTACAGCACTGCCACTCCAGTGTGGAATGCCCTGACTCCCTCTCTCAAAAAGATTGAATCCCTGGCATCCTTTAAAACTTTCAGCATGCCAAAGGGAAAGGAAATGATTTCCCTGTGACCATTTATGTTCATGTTATCTACCTCTTACGATGATTTGAACTGTTGTTTTTACTACTTTCGATGATTTGAATTTTTAACTATTGTTGTCATCTTCATGTCATGATTATGGACTGAACACAGGATCTGAAGACTTTGCAAGCAAGGACTTTTTTCAGTGATCCCATTGGCTGTGTTTGACTGTAGCTTGTACGGCTTTCATTTATGTATGACTACCCTGTGCCGATTACTTTCTGCCAATAAACTTTTTTTAAGTGATATGTTAATTCAATAATGTATTTACACTTAAAGGTAGGGGAAGTGATTTCACTTTTGTCAGATATTACCCCCAAAAATGTTTTTCTGTTAAAATGCTCTATTATAAGGTGTGCAGATGATATATGGAGTTTCCCCCTCCCCCATGTTTGCAGAGGAGCTAATAAAAGTTCCCCAGGTGGAGGGTGAATTCTCCTCCAATCAGGATCGAGCAGCAGGTTCACATAGTGTAGCTATTCTTGGGCGCCCCTAGTGCACCAGGCTGGTAGTACACCATGAATTTCAAATCACTTACCCTACCTTTAAATACAAAATTAGGTAATATAATTATAATAAGATTTTTTATTATAATTTTATATGTAATCTAATATAGACACAGTAGGCCTATACAAAAAATATAAATGCATGTATAGTGAGTGACCTAACATACCAGCAACATTTACCACTATTTTGTAACCATTCTTTGTATGTATTAGGCATTTTCTCATAGTGAACGTTCAAGCATCTTCTACAATGTTCCCCCCTCTCTCTCTATCTCAGAACTCTGACCTTGAAGAGACACAATAGTATCTGATTGGTGGAGATGCTCGTATAGCCCCATTTGCAGGGCCGAATCTAGAAGGGGCAGGGGTGGGCCGAGCCCACCCAAATGTGCATCCTGCCCACTCAATGAAAGGTGATATCAGTGGTTTTCATCAGTGGTCCTTGGTTTCATTTTTACACTCTCAAGCGTTAGAGTTAATATATTCATCATCTGAATTAGCCCAAGTCTACACAACTAGAGAATGTAGAAGATTAATAGTCATTTTGATTTGACTGTTTTGTTTCCCAAATCCAGCCTGGAAATGTGGACAAAAGCAAAATAAACCTTTAGCTTTGGGGTCTGTGGGGGGTAAAATGTCCTCAAATGGTGGTCCTCTGTGGCTCAAATGCGGAATAAATAGTGGGCACTTGTGTCAAAAAACACTGCTTCATATAAAAACTTTGGAGTTGCCCACCCTGCCATTCTTCCAGCCCACCCTAGTAGGGCTTGCTTAGATCCGGCCCTGCCCATTTGACCGTCGAAGATGACTCAGACGAGAGCAGCTATACAGCGAAACAAGAGGTTCCAATTGGAGCTGTCTGTCTCAGACTGTCTGGATGTGTCGACTCGTATCACAAGGACGACAAAAGTACAGTATATAGGGCAGGCTACCAAACTTATCCACTGACTTTCCACTGAATTGCCATTCAATTACGAGAGCCCAAAATCCCATGATGTTGTGATTGCATTGGTCCAATAAAAGCATGCATCATTATGCAACATAACGCAATCCATAATTGAGTAAAGGATGAGGGCATAATCACCATGAAGTATGAAGAAGCTGTAGACAGATTAAGCTAAACATTCAATGATCGCGCGCCAGGCATGCCCAAACTAAAGCAAGAGAAGCCCCTCACTGCAGCCAGTGGACCTTGGGGGTGGTCCCCAGGACCCCAGCTAAATGATGCAAAGTTGGTAACCAAATTAATAGACCCTCATTATTATAGGCTTGTATATTTTACACTCTCGGGAGTTGAATGATTGTAAAACAACTGAAATAGGACAACTCCAAGTTAATTTTTAAAAGCTGAGAAAAAAAAACACTGAAACATGCTATGAATCGCCATATATTTCTTAACATCCAGCGGTCGTTCACAACCATGCTTGCAGTAGCAGCCTATAAGCACTTGCGCTGTTTGTTGTGGAATCTGGATGGATGCATGGAAGGACGATGCATCATGCAAGTAAAGCTTCATGTTGTCGTGCCTCGATCATTCACACAATAATAACGGCAGCCTCTCCTCCCGCGGGGCAACTTTCCCGACATCCAGGAATGGATGGCATTCACAAAATGTTAACCCTGACAACGAACGCGTCAATGACAGAATAACATGCCTTCAACCCAAAAGCTGCTACGACGCAGGTGGACATTATACTGACGGAACGCTTACCTGTGCTCCGCACTAGCACGCCGGGTTGAAGGGGGTCACGTCCTATTTATGATCGCTCTATAAAAGCGACAATCTTGTGCACAAATGTATATATCCATGCACGGCTCCAAGTTGTCCCACAGGGCAGGCATGTATTCGCTGTCCCTGCTGTGCTCAGCATGGGTGATGGGCGCCATCCTGTGGTAGATGAGAGGGAGCAACAGGTGGATGGATGGATGGATGGATGGATGGATGGATGGATGGATGGATGGATGGATGATGGATGGATGGATGGATGGATGGATATAGTGTTAGAGATAATAATAATAATAAGGGTAATAATAATAATAATAATGATGATGATGATGATGATGATGATGATGATGATGACAATGGATGGATAGATGGATGGATGGATGGATGGATGCAATACCCTCCAATGACAAAAAAAAAACATCTGTGATCTGCTTGTATTAAACAACGTTAGACTCACCAACATGCAGCTGTACGCAAAGGTTGAATTATCCTTTTTACCTGCAAAGTGTTGATAAAAATCCACCATAGAAATATCATGAGCTACTTTCTGTCAGTAAATAGCCTGACCTCAGTCTGAATTGTCATTTCGTTTCACTTCATTATTCATTCCTTATCGCAGGGGGGAAAATAAGGTAGGCCTAGTATTTTAAGGTGGTGATTCAGAGCGGGAACCAAGCTAATCAGTAAATAAAAGTAGGCTCACATGCAGAAAATCTATTGACAGAAAGTAGCTCATAAGTCATAACAGACACTTTGCAGAGAATAATTCAAGCTTTCCATTCAACTGCAATGTTGGTCATTTAATACAAGCAGATCGTAGATGAATAACTTTTGGGTGGCCAGACAAGGCCATAGCCCCGAAACATGTGATGCATGGCTAACATGAAGCCAAAACGTTGTGCAGTAGTAGGCGATCCAGAAAAGCACAGGCCTCATTTTACAGTTATGCTACTGACTACATGTTGGTGGTTTGCCAAATGATAGAACCATAATATGTGAATAATTTAGCAAAGAATTGTCTTTAGTATTATTCCAGAGCCTTAAAACACCTTAAAGATCTTTTCTGGCGTTTCAGAAACAATTCAAAACAATGGGGTCAAAGTCAAACACAGCGTCACACGAAATGAGGCTAGCTAAACCGGACATTTTAAAGTAATATTACTTTTGCTGGAAAATGTAGTAACATTACAGTAATGTAATATTTAATTAGTTAGTGCCCAACACTGCTAGTAATATGCCTTTGCTACTTAAACATGTCTTTGCTACTCACTGAAACAGAAAGACACAGCAAAGACAGCACCGTACGGTATAAACAAAACAACAAACAGGCGTCAAAGGTTACCTTTTTGATTCACAAAGAATGCTTTTTTTGTCCGTATACTTCAGATGAACAGCAGAGAGTGCTCAAGGCCCAGATATCCAGATGTGATATTCACACATCTACCACAAACGGAAGTAAACCGTTGTTTTCATTCCGGAGGAGGAGGAGCTTCTAAGACATGATGTCTGACTCTGGTTGTAAACTTGATGAGCTAACTGAACTGAATCCAATAATATGACACAGCTCTGATAGCAGACACACAGCTGACGAACAAAACATAACATTAAGACGGAAATGTCATCCGTCATCTGGCGTCATCACATCATCTGAAGTCAGCAGCAGCAGTGTTGAATGTTGATACGTGTCAAAGACGCGAGCACGATGGAGCGAAGCTGCACTAACAACAACACGCGTAGGCACAAACATTACAGTAGCAGGTGAGAGCGTAAATATAAGTTAGAGTAATATATATATATATATATATATATATATATATATATATATATATATATATATATATATATATATATATATATGGGTGAGAGATTGTTGAAGGCGAAGCTTCAAATTCCAGCGTGCGGTTTGTGCAACCCTGAAACATGAGCGATTGTGTTTTCATCCTGTGCACCGCTGTGAACAGTGGTTACTTGAGGAAGTTCCAGGGCGTCCCCCACTCTCCTCCAGCTCTATGATGATAGTTTGGATCGATGCAAATCAACTTCTTCGGCGAACTCCACCCATTTTCAACATTCTACTATGTCATTAAGATACTGCACATGGTAAAAAAAAAATGGTGAAACACAACTTGATGACATCATCAAGTTGTTTTTCACCATGTTAATGATTTTTCTTTTTAAACCCTTTTTTGAAAATGGTTGGAATTCCCCTGACCCCCTTAATTCAACGGCTCCATTTTTACACTCAGAGTTAAATTAACTTTGATTTTACAGTATGATTTGGGGGATATAAATGCAATTAACTGGAGGCCTGTAGACTGACTTACTTGCTCATGTTGCTTATCCTGTTTAATTGAACGCAAATTGGTGTTCAATTAATTTTGGAGAATAACTACTAGAGATGTAAAAAATCTTCTGTGCGTCGCTGCCGCATCATATCAATGAGCCACGGGCTAATGTGTGTCAATGTTGGGGTCCTGACCTGATAAAGTGTTGGAACCACTGCAGTACACAATGCATCTCAAACAGGCCTGTGACTGTGCCCTGAATCAAGTTCCATGCACAATGCATTTTACTTAGGACTGAAGGAAGGAGCCATTCTCTCTGTGTGCCTTCTACCCGCTAGGTCAGGGGTTTTCAACAGGTGGTCCGGGGACCACCAGTGGTCCTTGAGAGGGTTCCAGGTGGTCCCCAGTTAAGTTGGTTAACCAGATGTAACTCTTGAGAACATAAAAATGAAACCAAATGGACCCTTGCGGGTCCATTTGGTTTCATTTTTACGCTCTCAAGAGTTAAAATATTCATCATCTGAATTAGCCCAAGTCTACACAACTAGAAGATGGACAAAAGCAAAATAAATCTTTAGTTTTGGGGTCTGTGGGGCTAAAATGTCCTCAAGTGGTGGTCCGTGGCTCAAATTCTGAATAAATGGTGGTCCCTGGCATCAAAAAGGTTGAAAACCCCTGCGCTAGGTGGGCGTGTTCACTGTGGGAGGTCCGGGAGGTGTGTGTCATAATGATTCACAGAGTGATAGGAAACACAGGTGCATCAAGCCAGTTAGATGGGTTGGAAGGTATGGGTACAACAGGCAGAGATCATTTAATTTTACTCATGTGTTGAATAAATGGGAACCTCACACAACAGCAGATTATGTTTTTTGAGACTGCCTCTACACTGGTATTTTTGTCCTTTCTTTTGTTATGCGAAAAGTCATCGATGAAGTTCAAGAATTAATTTGAGATGTTTTTACAATCATTTTGTCGGGTTCAGATTTGTTCCAAAATCAATTAATTTCAATTTTTAATTCAAAGGGCTTTATTGGCATGAGAAAACAGGCTTGTACATTTACATTGTCAAAACAAAAAAACACAATACAACAATACAATCAAGACAAAAATTATGTACATTTCACAGGGGGCTTTGTAGTAGAGCAATAGGCAAATGCACAATACTCTTAAGAAATTGCATTCTAGTTATTCCAGTTTCCCTTGTCTTTCCTTCCCCCTATATTGTAGACTTCTCAAATGACACCTGTGCTCCTGCTATGCGTCAGGTCACCACTAATCCCTGGAGGGAAGGCTGGTGTTGAGGTGGCGTGGGTGTTTTCATTGTGATCAGCACGACAAGCACAGCACAGACATATCAGCATAGCCTGCGTCCTTTGCGTCGGATGGACAGACGGACCGACCGACCAACGTCATCACGTTCTGATTCATCTCTGCAAATATAAGAGGTCTTCTCAGAGAATCTAACGTCCCCATGGCCTCCGCCCGCTTCCCAGGGAAACATGATGTAGACGTGACTCCAACCACTAACTCGTCCCTTCATCATCCAGCAGTGGGTCGTCTGCTGTGTGTGAATGGGACACCGTGGATCCTCTATCTGCTGGAGGAGTGTGTGGAAAATGCGTGGGAGTACTGGAGCGTGGTGATCGGCCTCATATCCATGTTCTGTTTTCTGCTCTCCACTTTGCCGTGAGTATGATGATGATGATGATGATGGGCAACAGATAACTGGAACGTGTTATTTTGTGGTTGTTGGTCAGTGAAGCCTCAAACTGCTAAGTAGGTCTACACAGATGTAAACGCTAAGTATATACTGTATCTGTATTGTATTATATGGAGGATGCTGATGTAAAAAGTATTTTTATTTTTCTATACATTCTTTTTTTACTTTCATTGAACTGTATCAATTCATTCTTCAATCAATTTGAACAAGAATACAATTGCCTGTCCCTCTCTTTGCCTCTCTCTCCCTCGCTCTCTCTCAGTCAGGTCTATGAAGCTCATCGTAATGGTAAAGTGGAACAGGGCATGTCTTTTGGGTTCCTCTTCTTCCTGTTCAGTGGAGACCTGACCAACTTTGCAGGCTGTTACCTCACTAGCCAGCTTCCTATTCAGGTAAACACAAGCATTAAAAGTTCCCAGTCAGTTACCAAGGTTCATTGTTAGATTTTGTGTACTGTGCCATCACTCCTGAATCCTGCATACGTCTGCTCAAAAAGTTTGTGTGTTCACAGCACGCACAAGCTTATGTCTTTCTTTAAATGTTCCTGGAGGAGGAGAATGGCAGAGCATGATGCAACTAGAAAAAGTGCCCAGGGCACAGGTCTCCACCAGGTCAGGCTGTGGCCTACTGGTGGCGTTGTAGGCCAATGTGAAAAAGGGTTCCATTCTTGCTTATGCCTTTGATGGCAATTACATGATTTGAGGCCATTTTTTCCACAATGTGTTCCATAGTATTTCCAAAAAGTGTATTGCAAAAATCCACCTGTTGGTGGCACTAGTGGTAAAGTGTGATTTCATGTAAATTACATGCGATGTTCATGATTTGATGCTTTTTGTTCAAAATGAGCCAATCTTGCAAACTTTAAAAGCCAATTACATACATACAGAATGAAATATGAAATATGGGACAGATCTGTCTTGAGCACATGGTTAGGTTGAGGTCACCAGTCGATGGCGGCATAATTTTGTGGTCAAGGGCTGAAAAGTTTCGGAACAGAAAGATGAACATTATTTGAAATGGTAAACAAGCAATAGAATACATGCTCAAAATTTTACCAAAACTTAATCTTACATATAGTTTTTCAGGAAACGGTGCTTGTGATCACTGGAGTTTTCCCGCAATTTCCCGCCATTTCACAAAATGTTCTGCTGTGTGATGTACGTTTGCATTTTTTGATTGTAAGCTTTAAGAATTGTATTTGTAATAATTATGCTTACATGATTACCTACATGATTATGATACTGTTTCTGATATGAATGCAATTCGAAGCTTTTCATGTTTTTATAGGCATACAGTTCTAATCTCTCAGATAGTGCAGTAATTCAGGACTCCATGTGTTTGTCAAATCCTGTATTCTAATTTTGTGAAAATCATTTGTCTATATTTCACAATATAAAATTGGGTGATAAATTATCAGTGAAACAATGTGTTACAATACATAGCCTACAGTAACTTGGTAAGATTTACCAACAGGACTGATTCCACTGTAGGGAATGACAGATGTTACATTTTCTGTCCAGATGTGCCTTCAGATACCATAAATGCATATCTCTTGGGGTTTTCTGTGATTTCCTAGAATTTTGACAGTAAATGGCATCAATTTACAAAAAAAATGTATGTATTGTATTTTTATTTATTTATTTAGTAAATTTCCAGCCAATGAGAAACCATTGTTCTAGATGATGTAACTAAAGCATGTTTCAAAGTTGGTAGGTCATTAGGGGGAACTGTCTTGGCTGAGAATGTGTATGTTGCTCTACTCCACAGGGTTCAATGAATGAACCTAGAAAACCTAGACAGGTGGAGAGCTTTAAGACTCAGAGCAACAGTCGTACCACAAGTGGTGAGGCCATTGCAGCATCACGTCACCATTACAACACCAGGGGGCTAGCATCTTGGTCGCAGATTACAATATCATCAGGGCAAGCCCACTTTGTGCCTGCAGTCGTCATAATACTGTAGTCGATGAAAATCTCCTACTCTGTCTTCAATTAGCCCTTCAATAAGTCCTTCCTCAATCCAGCCCTGTCAAATAGGCACATTAGAAGAGGGAAACTTGACCAGGAAAGATTAACCTGCATAGCAACAGTTGCTAAACTACCGATATTTGCATTGGCATTGGACAGTGAAGGGCACATTCACTTAATTCTTTCAAAAGGACAGAAACAATCTCTCTCTCTTTCTCTCTCTCTCTCGCAGATATTTACTGTAGTGTTCTACATCTTCACGGACATGATCCTCATTTCCCAGTTTCTCTACTATAAGATCAAAAACAGCTCCACCAGAAGTAAGGCGTGTGCGCGTGCGTGCGTGCGTGCGTGTGTGTGCGTGTGTGTGTGTGTGTGTGTGTACACATAACATAGTGTTTTGGATTAGTTAGTTTTGAGGTATTGGTGAAGGAGTCTGCCCTCTTTGTCAGTGACACATCAGTGGACATACAGTACATTGAAGTTCAGGGTTGTTTTCTGTGTACAATATCTTGAATACCTATACATGGCTCTCTTAATCCTGATCTATTATGTTTATGTGAGTCAAAGGGGGGAGAGATGAACAGAGGGCCTTCAGATACCATTTTCCCTTCTCAATAGAGAGTACAAGTCCCATTCCGTTGATCTGATACCAAATGTTTCAAGATGTGATCCACCATGATGGGCTGTTACACCTTTTTTATGAAGGTCTAAAATAAAGAGATTTTTGCGTTTTTGAGTGACTCGAATGAATATACGAGTATGTGAAAGTACTACTGCATGGCAGATTTATATTGTCTGTGTGCATGTCCTCCAGAAAGCCCAGTGCTGAAGTGGCTGTGCTTGCTGTGGTGTGGTTCAGCCACATTAGTTCTCCTAGTTTTGCCTAAGCTCATCTCGGATGACGAAGCCAGTTTATACACCCAGGTAAGCAAAGCACTAAGTTATTATCACACGTGTGAGTCTGACCATGTGTGTCCAAAAGATATACATGTATAACTGGATTAAAATGTAATAAACAAATCCCACATAGTTTTATTGATCCTTGCTTGTGATCCTGACACCCTGAGCGATGCTCGATTTTTGGGTCCAATATTGGAGACTACTAGATCAATTTTTTGATCAACAGGCTATGATTAAAAAGGGGGGGAAGAAAGAAAATATACATTTGAAAAACTTTATTGAGAAATTAACTTATTCCAAGCAAATAACAAATATAATGCTTTCATTCAAACCGATAACCAATATTGATCTAATTCCTATCCATTGCTTTGTCTGTTTTTCTAGATGCCCAATACCTCTAAAACAGTGGAGACCTCTGGCTATGTTTGTGGATACATGGCTTCCATATTTTACCTCTCATCACGTTTTCCACAGCTCTATAAAAATGTAAGTCAAAATGTGTCCATTCAGCTTTGTGTTCTAGGCTAGTGGACACTTAGACAGAGAGTGTGTTTGTGCGCGTGTGCGCGTGTGCGCGCGTGCGTGCGTGTGTGTGCGTGTGTGTGTGTGTGTGTGTGTGTGTGAGAATATATGAACATTTGTGCCAATGAGTGTGAGTGTGTCTATTTAAATGAAAAGCAGACATCCCAGACAATAGTGTTGTTGTGCTGAAGGACTTTCTTGGCCTGAGGCGTGCTGTTGCCGTTAATCACTAGAGGAAATCATCTCACTGGGGATTTTATACCAGAGAAACTTCTGGGCAGACAGCTACACACACTGAGTCAACATTTGCTCTTGAAAAATGCATGCATAACATGGAATTTCTGTGAACAGAATGAATCCTCAACCTTCGAACATTCATAACGGAAATGTTTCACAAGTATTTGGAACAATTAGGTGGCTTAATATATTCACAACATAGCCATTATTATCGCCATCTCATTTGTCCACATTTTTTATTTACATAAGGCAGGTTTTAAAGGTAGGATTTAAACAGCAGTCTACCACAGATGCACATTGTGTTGCCAAAAAACATTTCCACATTATACACTGTTGGTTTTAGGTTGGGTAGGATTGAATAAGAGACCCATTATTGCATCAGAGCTGATGAGCCCTTTAACCCTGGCCTGCCAGTTCCAGTACCATAAAGTACTATTGACCAACTGTTTAACTATATGCCAGTTGGGTTACTAAACCACCACACAATACACAGCCTGCCACCCATTTGCCCTAAGATGTGCTTTTTTGTAAGATTTCAAATGTAATATCATAACTACGGTACTTCACAAGTACTCTCTTGAGATAGACTGGTTTCAAGCCTTAGTCAAATCCTTCTGTGCAGTATGTACATCAGAAGTACTGAACATGCAAAGAAAATCATTGTATTCACAGTAATGTATAAAAAAAACAACTCCTGTAGATCAGATTAGTCGTAACCAAACTTGTTTGCTGAAAGTCAAACACATTTTAAATCGCATTGTTTTGAATACTACATTGTGATTGCTTGAATGACACTTGCGGTTTAGTGAAATTTGCAAACAGCTTCCCGTTCTTGACTTTTACAGGGCGTAGTTACAGACTATGTAGCTGTAGTTGTCTGGCTGGCTTGAAACTATACCGGTCAGTGGAACAGAACTCTTAGAAGTGTTATGAGATAACTTATGACTGCCCTGTCCATTGCAGTTCCAGCGCCAGTCCACAGAGGGCACATCCTACTTGCTGTTTGCCCTGGCAATGATGGGTAATGGGACATATGGTCTGAGTGTCATAGTGGTCCTGCCTGCCCTGAGGGGCTCCAAAACCAGCTTCATCATCAAACACCTGGCCTGGCTCATCGGTAGCCTTGGAGTCCTGGTCCTAGACTTCTTTGTATCCTTTTAAAACAGAAGTCCAAGCGTTAAGTCCAAGTGTTACGCCTGATTTATACTTGGATGTCAGCCGTATCTTGCATCAAAAATAGCCGATCTTAAATTCATGGTGGCAGTTGTTGAATTGAACATTGTATAAATCACCCTTTTACTAACTTGTGACAGCCTGGAGCCTGCATTATAACAAGAATGAACTACAAAGATGTCACTTTTTGTGGTTCATTCATGTAGTTCATTCAGTAATTGACAAATCTTGTCAATTACTGAGTTTATGACTACAAGCACTTAATTTCTGATTGGCTGGAAATTAAAAATGGCACACAAGGGGTCATGGTGAGAAGAGGTGAATAATCTGTTTGGAAGTTACTGTATGTCCCTTTTGTAAAATAGCACATGCACTATCAAACGACCCCCCTCAGGTAAATTATGGTATTCAGTCAGTATTCAGATTCAGATTCTATTACGATTCAAAAGAATTTCATACATATCCTTTGAAATCTCCAATTGCGAGAATAATGAGATAGTGATATTTGTTGGAATATTTCATGCTTCATATAATTCCACATGTACCATCAAATTCCCCCTAAGATAATTGATGGTATTCAGTTGAATCTAGCAGAATTCAAAAGAATTTCATACATCCTTTGAAGTTTATATTGTTGCACATAGTTTATATTGTAGCACATATAAACTATGTTTATGTGCTATACTGTATAGTTTATATTAACACATTAGCCACATTAATGACAAAAATGCTGTCTGCTTTCCCAATATTCTTATGGGTTGGCATGAACCAAGATGTCACTTTCATAACGTCTATCCCAGAAACTGCTGTGGTGGGGAGGGACTTCAGTCTGAAAAATGAAATGAAACGCAGTGAAATTAAATGACAATTCAGACAGAGGTCAGGCTACTACTTTTGCTCTTTTTTGTTCTATATTGCTGGTCAACGAATTAGAATAATTTGAAATAGTGCAACCTTAAAATCTTTGAATGCATTTCTTGTGCAGAAAGCAAATCAGGTGTTCACCGCACCTGTCCTACTTGTTAGAGTAATCACAGAACTGTTACCTGTAAAAAAAAATGCCAACCCTTGCGGGTGCATTTGGTTTCATTTTTAATTCATCACCTTAATTAGCCCATAGTGGTCACAGATCCAGTGGTCCCTGACCCCAGCAAAATGAGAGTTTGGAACCAAATGGACCTGGGAGAGAGATAGGTAGAGATAGCTAGTTCTTCAAATCGATGCCACGGACAGGGCTTGACACTAACACTTGCCCGCTTGCCCGGGGCAAGTAAAAAAAATGGTGGGGCAAGTGAAGACTGCTACCTGGTTGCCCGATCGGGCAAGTGTGCAACTTCGTGCACTATAACACAACACAAGATAAATTTGTCTTGAAGGCAGTCATTGCACTCTGCCTCTGTGTCTTTCCCTGCTTTCTAGCTATCTCTACCTATCTCTCTCCCAGGTCCATTTGGTTCCAAACTCTCATTTTGCTGGGGTCAGGGACCACTGGGTCTGTGACCACTATGGGTTAATTAAGATGATGAATTTTAACTCTTGAGAGCGTAAAAATGAAACCAAATGGACCCGCAAGGGTCCATTTGGTTTCATTTTTACGCTCTCAAGAGTTACATCTGGTTAACCAACTTAGCTGGGGACCACCTGGAACCCTCTCAGGGACCACTGGTGGTCCCCGGACCACCTGTTGAAAGCACCCAAGAAGGAAGTAAACTTAAAAGCAAAATTTACAATATATTTTTGGGGGGGCAAGTGACCATGACCTGAGGGCACGTAGAACCTGATTTGCACTTGCCCGATGGGCAAGTGCCTCGGAGACCTTAGTGTCAACCCCTGCACGGAGACTTCAGGCAGTCATACAAGCCAAGCGGGCAGCCACAAAATACTGAGAAAGTGATGATTCTAATTATAATAAAAAATATTCTAATTCAATGAAACGGTTTCTCCATTATTCTAATTCAATGAAACAACAGTGTCACAGTTAAATGGCCTAAATGGGCCTTTTGGAAAGCTCAGCTGAGCAAATTTTTTTTACAGGTAACAGTTCTGTGATTACTCTAACAAGTAGGACAGGTGCGGTGAACACCTGATTTGCTTTCTGCACAAGAAATGCATTCAAAGATTTTAAGGTTGCACTATTTCAAATTATTCTAATTCGTTGACCAGCACCTGTATATTTTTACACAACGTCAAAACATAAAGAGTTGAAATATGGTGATTAAAAAGAAAAGGTTCTTGCCCGATACTCCCAATAAGCATTTTAGTACAACCATAAAGATTAAAGAAAAAATATACAGCATCACAGTATACTGTGGTTTGGGGCAAAAACAAGATGCTTGGATTTATTATCACAGAGAAGCAGCAAATGACTACACTGCCAATAATAATAGCAGAGTTAGAAATTTCATTTCTCTCCAACATCACAGACACAGTGTTCTTGGGTGTGTTTCGCTGAGTATTTGTCTATGTGTTCAAGTCACTGTGTGGCAGATTTGGGGTAGAAGCTTAAGAAAAAAAATCTCTTATGATTTTGGAATCCATTTTGTAAACCCAGTGCCAATTCCTAATGTGATCCTGGGCTCTACACATCCTCCGCCAACCTGGGGAGGCAGTAGAGTGGGCTCATGCTTCCTTCATTGCATTAGGAGTCACCAGAGAGGGGAGTTTCCCTGGTTGGACATAGCATGTGGGAGGAACACGTTATTCAACCAGTTCCCTTCCATGATGACACAGAGGAGCAGACACACCGCCAGCACCCGCTGCGTCCCTTGCGGGAATCGAACCCAGGACCCTCTAGCTGTGAGGCGACAGCACATATTGATATTTTAAGTTGTTATTAGACAAAACATAAGTTGAGAATGAATTTATTGTAATTTGCAATTTTTTGACGGGGGCATGGGCATTTGAACATGGTCCTCTGTATTCCATTTTGTTAATTTTTCACAGTGATCCCTTTAACATTTACTGTAGTACTGGACCTCAGTAAATTATACAGTATCTGTCCAAAAAAGTTCACAGTATCCACTGAATGTGGGGTTAGAGGTCGTAAGGGGCTCCCATGCTGTGTGCAATAGGCTCAATATGGCACATGCTGTCACATTCAGTAGATCCTGTGATATTTTGTATCGTTTTTTAATCAAACATTGAACAAGTTTTAGTTTTGTGGTATGGTAACAAATGTGGTATATTTTTCAATGTGTAACATATTCATGAAAAACGCTTTAAGGGGAAAAAAGATGGACACTGACACTGACCGTAAAATAAGTAAATACTGGAGGAGAGCATGTTTTAATTAATGTATTATCTGGTCTGTATGAGCCTTAACCATTTCAGGTGACTGCCCAGTTCATCATGTACAGGAAGAACAGCAGTCTACTGGCCAAAGTCCCAGAAGTGGAACCTCTTCTCTGTGAGGAAGAAGAACTTTCGGTTTTCTAGCATCTGCAGTATATCTGTCATAGACACCTTTCTATAGAACAGTACGGTCATTCCATCAGTCAATAACACAAACAACCTCCGTAGAGTCCTGGCTCAACAAATTACACATCTGTATCCATCAGCTACCCTTAAATTACCTTGATGACTTATTGAAGTCCCATCATTGGAAATGTTAATGATTTACAGTACATTTGACTGAAACTTAACTTCCTTTGGTTTTCACATGGAGAATGGTGACTATTTTACCAAGTTGTTGGACTATTTTTATACCGCAATAAGGAACAACTATAGACTTGTGTTAGCTGCCAATTTTACTGAGATTTACAGTATAAATAACCACAAATCCTTATACGTATGTACATTATTACCTGGACTACATTGTACGGACATGATTTGAGCACAATAGGAAGTGTGTATGCTATTAATAACTAAAGCTAGAGGCAAGCTGCTGCTGATTAAAAAATAAAATTGAGGAAACAACCAGTGCTTTTATATTTAAATGATTAACTCTATAGTTCAAGGTTTCTTATTAGCACAGCTTGCGGACGTATACAAGAGTAAAGCACTGAAATGCTCAAAACAGATCCACCAGGCTTGATGAGCAGGACATGACAAGCAGTGTACATAGTTTTAAATTACCATGTAAGAGTTTGGTAAAACATCT
This sequence comes from Benthosema pterotum, assembly GCA_039105355.1. NCBI lineage: Eukaryota > Metazoa > Chordata > Actinopteri > Myctophiformes > Myctophidae > Benthosema > Benthosema pterotum. The sequence goes on from CM076977.1 coordinate 25,886,330, forward strand.
CTCCCCTGAGGGATTTTCAGATTCATTTGTATATAATTGCTGTTCAGGCAGAGTTCCTATTGTTAAGGGACAATGGAGAGAAATTGTGTGTAATTCTAGTGTGCACCATTGTTGTTGCTAATTCCATTACACCTACACAGACTTGTATTATTTTTTTCTATTTACATACATACTTGCTTCACCATACTTTGTTGTCCTTTGGGACAGAGGCACTAACCAAGACCAGCATAACTACGGTGGTCATACTAGGGCAACAATAATCAGGAATATACAGATGTATAAAGTTTAAAGTTCTGTTTAACTGCCTTACTTTGTGCTGCCCGTGTCCTTTATCTATGCAAATTTAAGTATGTTTTGTTTGTGCATTTTTATGTCTTTATTTAATTATATGTGCCAGAACCTCTTTTCTCTTTGTAGACTGTTCTACCTGTACAGGCAATAGATAGAGGAACATTTTCTACAGCCTCCACTCCTTGCTATATATTTTCTGTCCTTTAAACAAATAATACCCAGTCCCGTTGCTGTTATATTCGTCAAGAGCACCCCTCACTTCACACAGGGTGATCTTACTTCACAAGCATCCTTTTTCCTTCCAAGTGTAGTTCTCATGTTTTCTTCACAATGTGATTTTGGAAGGAAACTCGTAAATTTGCTTGCTGTGTGTGACATAATGAATTAACTGGTGGGAAACCCGACCGAAACCCGACCCGGCCCGTCGGGTACCCGACGGGCCGGGTAGGGTAGGGCTCATTTGCTTAATTGGTGGTCGGGTTTTCAGACGGGTTCGGGCTGGGCTATCTTATATATCTTATATATTATGGGCTATATTATTATTATAATAATAATTAACAAAACGAAAAACGAAGGGAAGAAAAAGTGTGCTATCATTTTAATATATTTTTTTAGGTGAAAAAAGGGTGTCGGGTTTTCGGGCCGGGCTGCGCATGCTGTATATTTTAATAATAATGGTCGGGCTAGGGCCGGGCTGGCCCTAGCCCGACCTACCCTAGGGTAGGGTCGGGCTGAAAAAAGTCGGCCCGACCCCAGCTCTAGTGTGTGACATAATGAATTAACTGGTGGCACCTGTAGACTTGCTACCTCATTTGCATCCGTGCCTCTGTGTCCGTGTCTCAGCGCATGCTGTAGTGGAACACCAGAGGAGGGGGTTCCAGACAGTTTACCACCTACGTCACTGCCCTAATTGTGATGTAGGCGGTAAACGAAAGAGCACTGAACACTAAAGGAGGCAGAGGAGAGCAGCAAGGCACACAGAATATACTTTCTCTGGCGCCACTGTGTGGCTTTTTTTGTTATATGTATATAGTTTTCCACATATTTCGAAGCCATTGTACAGCATTTAAAGGCATTCCGTACCGGCAAAGCACTCCTTTAAATACTAAACATGAGTGAAGGTTATTTCAATGAAACACAATCACAAATCACTATTCCAATATCACAGCTATATTGTATATGTATTATATATACCGGTATCACAGGTGAAGGGGTCTCAAGGCAGATATTGGCACACGTAACCACTATTTTTAATTGCACAAGACGCACAAATGTGGGAAGCGAACGCAGCTCGTAAGTTGCAGCAACAGAGCCCACAACACACTAGCAGTCAATTGAAGTCCTTCTGTAATGTCCACTTTGGTGTAACTGCGCTCTCTTGTAATGCAAGCTCATAACATTGGTCTTGACCAAATATGGAGTTCCTTATCTTTGCTCAAGTAAGGAGATGGTCAATATGGAGTGCAGTGTGGCACAGACAGACAAACATGTTCTGCCTGGCTTCCAGGATGCATTATCAATTTATTCATTCACTGATGGTAATGATTTGATGTACTTCTTATAATGTTTTTCATCCATGAGTCCATCAAGTTCACTGGGGTTGCCAACTGTCATCTTGATTAGCCACCCTTCACCATAACAGGACTTATTCACAAGTGCAGGTTTGTGTTCCACTTCTGTGTTGATTTCAATCACCTCCCCAGTAATTGGAGAGCGTAGCCCAATGACAGCCTTGGAGCTTTCCAAAGAAGCGAATTGTTCCATTTTAACAAGTTGTTTGCCAACTTCGGGGAGGTCACAGTGTAAAATCTTCTCCAGAGCAGAACATTTTCTGAGCAAAATCACTGATGCCAACTGTACCAACTCCACCCTCCACTCGTACCCAGTCATGATCTTCTGTGAACTTCAATGCTGTGGACGGTGCTGGGGATGTAGTCAGTGTCCGTGACATGATGCTGCTCCTCTTCCATAGAGGCTGAGACACTGAGAGGTGTGCTATATGTGATAAGGGGGCAGTTTTGTGGAAACTTTTGCAGAAATGCAATGTAACGCTAGTCGCATCATCTTCACTAGTGTGACGACCTACTGGCTTAGGCTGTCTCCTCTAAACAAACCTGAGCTCTTACCACCCAGTAGATGATGTGGAGAGTGTTGTGGGAAGAAGTACCCAGAGTTTAGTGCATAAGCTTTGTACTGTTACAGTATATACTCTTCTGTCTGTGTGCGTGGTTTAGTTACATCATGATGAGGTCAGGCTGCAGGCATACCCATATATGAAGTCCATTAAACACTGTTGTCAGGACACTAGTAGCTAGTATCTCAAATGTGAAAGTCACACCCAGATCAGATGTCTGCACTCAGTAGACTGCCAACTTGCATATTGCGCACAAGTAGGCCATGGCCTACATTTGAATGAGCAGAGCGAGCGACCAGAAAGCAAATACCAGACACCTCCAGGCGATTGACAATGCATATAAGATCTCTGAATTATGTCTGACTTTTTACTTGCACTCGCTCTGCTCACGCAAGTAGAAAGTTAAACTTGAGTCAATCAATGTAGGCAGATGCGTTTATCTTTAGCCTTGAAGGAACTGAAGTCTTTCCAAAGTTTCCAGTGACCCAATTGCACAATTTGGGACTTGGATTATGGAGTCAACAGAGCCATGGTGCTCTGGTTGTTGGGGCCACGTTGTCCCAGTGTACCACAGGATTCGTGGCAAGCTTTTCCTATCGGATCTCTTGTCACCGAATGCCATGCATAAGTGCTTTTGGAAGAGGTGCCTTGAACGGTCCCCTGCATGGTGGAGGAACCTGTGGTGCAAGCAGCTGGCATTATTCCTTGGCTTGGTCCGCAGTGTTTCACAAATCCACCCTGGCATTGTGGACAAAATCAAAAGAAGTCTTTAGTTTTTGCGGTCTGTGGGGCTAAAATGAAATGGTGGTCCGTGGCTGGTATCAAAAAAGGTTGAAAAAACACTGGTATGGAGCTTTAATGGGACGAGTTATGCCATATCTTAATTGGTCCTCACTGATGCTCTAGTCTAGTCTATAGTCTACTCTACTCTATATCATTTAGTACTGGAACTTCCTCGGGGAAAACAGAGAACACAGCGGACCTGGCTGGGAAATGAGACCCACAGTCCCATGCATGCAGGCCCTCTACCTCCAGGCTCCACCAGAGTGTGACAGAGCTCTGCGGTGACCAATTGGGCAAACCGTCTTCCTTTGTGGGGCGGAGTAGGGTACTGTTTTCGGAGGAGGGGTGGGACTTCCTTTTTAGAGTTGCAGTTGGATGGCAGGCAGCTGCTTTGCTTTTTAGGTGACACGTAACTAAACTAAACTAGGTGCAACGTAACGTATAGGCCGTCGTCTCGAAAACTCTGTTAGCTGTTTTCCGCTTCTGTTGTCGGACAGCAGCAGCGCTTTTAGTTCATTCTGAACATTCGTAAAGGATTTACGCGCATGGTGCCTGCGCACTGTTGCTTTGCCTTCTTTGCTTTTCAGGAAACAACGGGAGGAGTTTGCGAGCTGTTCCAAGACAGGCAAAGCCGAAAATTCTGAGCTGTTGCTTCAGCCCCTCTGAAGTAACTTGGCTTGGGGAGGGGGGCGTTCGTGTGGATGTGGACTGGAGATCATGCATCGCTGAGAAGTCTTTAATAACAGTATAGGGAACATCGGTGAAATCCTGCTGCTGCTGCTGCTGTAGTAGAAGAAGAACATCTGGAGGACATGCAGTGAGGCGGGCAAGAAGTGTATAAAGTGGAGTGGAAGTTTCCAGCAGACACGGGGTTCGTTCGGCCCGGGGCGGAGGGGAGAGGGAGGTCCACCACCAGCACCATGGGTAACGGGGTGTGCTCGCGGAGGCAGAGGAGGATCTTCCAGTCGCTGCTGCTGGCCACCGTGGTCTTCGGCATGATCTACGGCGGCATGATCTCCTACGAGATGCACAAGCAGCTGAAGAGGACGGAGGCGATGGCACTCAAGTACCAGCAGCACCAGGAGTCCCTCTCTGCACAGCTCCAAGGTACTGTATGTTAACCAGTGCCAGTGGTCCCCCAAACTTTTTCCACGTCATTTTAGCTGAGGGCCCCCTGGAACCCCCTCAATGCCCCTTGGGGTCCCCGGACCCCACTTTGGGAACCACCGTAGTGTAAACACACACTGACTTACGATGACTGGTGGGCGTTATTGTGATAGGGTTGTGTAGTTCTCTAACCTTTTAATTTAGGAACTCCCGGTTTTCTATACACATTAGCATTTTTTACTACAGACCCACGTTACACCAATGAATGTATTAAAATGGACAGACGTACTGTAGTACTACCTTGTTGTTACATAGTAACAGCCCGTCTAACTTTAATGGTCCTATCATAAATAGTTCAATAATGGGGACTCCCAGGAACCCTATCAAGGAGCCCCAGGGATCCCTGGTCTCCACTTTGAAAAACTGACATAGCTGACAAAACGGGTGTAAGCCTATAGTGCACAGTAGTAAAGTCAGTGTAACCAAATTGATACTTTATGCAATGGATCCGGACTAAAGCACTACTAAAGGGTCCATGGCATGCAACACATTTGAGTTGGAAATGAATGACTTGCACTGATAACTTAAATGAGTAAACTGAGATTACAAAGGCCCACTGGATGTTCTGTGGTAGATGTCAAGTTGAAGCAGCTTTCCAAGTGTCTTGGGCCTAGGGTTTACTGTCTATATTGACCAGGCAACACCGAGTTGTTTTATCAGTCTAATAGCCTATACCTATATGGTTATTTCCAGTATTGCCTGTGCTGTATAGATCTAACTGTGTGTGTGTGTGTGTGTGTGTGTGTGTGTGTGTGTGTGTGTGTGTGTGTGTGTGTGTGTGTGTGTGTGTGTGTGTGTGTGTGTGTGTGTTAGTTTTATTGACTGTGGAAATCAGTGCAGCAGGTCTCTCTTTGCACAGTGCACACATGGTTGTTGTAAACACCCTGCCCTGGGGCACATCTCAGCTGAGATACTGTAGTAATAGGATGCAAACCTGCCCCAAACTTGTGCTTCAGCCTGTAGAGCCAGTCTTGCAGCCATGTAGAGCAGAGGTAGGCAAACTTAGGCATGGGTTCCAACATTGGCACACTGGCACAGCAAATTAGGCTCAAATTCACGAAAACCCTGCACACAATTCTGTATTCATTCAAACAGAACTCTGGGGATATAGGTTTCATTTTCATAATGATGATTATAATGTCCTGATGTGGAAGAAGCCTAATGTTGACATGGCACACTGACTGTCAGGAATATTAAAACGTGGCACTTCATGTCCAAAAAGTTGCTGACTCCTGATCTAGAGAGATGTCAGTTTTGAATGATTGATTAATGATTGATGACGTTTTTATTAACAGTTTGCAGAATTACAGTACATTTCAAGTATTCAAACAGGTACTTACCTACTTAATCCTCTTTGTGCTGGGTAGCACGTAAGCTCTTCACCAACGAAGGCCAATGCTCTCTGTCTTCTGCCCAATGTTGCAGTTGGCCCCAGGTCCACCCCTCCTCCTTCATTTCTTCTCCAATGATCTTCTCCAGGTTTCTTTGGGTCTGCCTCTTTTTCTTTTTCCAGGTGGTGTCCATCTCATGGCTACCCTTGGGATGGCACTCTGGGGTCCATTCTGCAGACATGTCCAATCCACATCCACCTTCTGAGCTTGATCACATTTGACAATGGGGTCAGGCTTGTTATCTTGTATAGGTCTTCATTGGAGACTGTTGGGGGGCAGAATATCCTCAGTATTTTTCTAAGGCATCTCATTTGAAAGACATCCAGCTTGTGACAGATGGCCTGTGTCACCTTCCCTCAAACAGTACATTTCATCATTCATAAGAGTGACTGTGGATGGAAGACACCATAACTGGTTTACTATATCGTCACCTTCTTAAAATAATCGCCTAAGTCATTTTTTCCAGGTTTTTCAGGAAACACACAAAACTCCCCCAAATTTTGGGGGAGTTTTGTGTGTTTCCTGAAAAACCTGGAAAAAATGACTTAGGCGATTATTTTAAGAAGGTTACTATATAATCCAACATTTTCAGAACAGATGTAACAGATGTAAAATGGGCAGCCGGGGCTCCATTGAACGGAAAAGAGAATTGGGATGTGGAATAACCAACCTGTCAATGAATGGGTTTAGCCATTGGCAGCCATACTGTTTACATTACAACATAGAGTGCATACTAGCAACATGATGGTGGATTACACAACCCCTGCTGGAAACAGAATATAAAGTTTATAGGCTATAAGTCTCTCTGTGTTCAACTAGGTATTAACAACTGTCATGCTGATGGTTGCATCACACTCATTGTTAACTAATATTATAATCTTGATCTTGATCAGTATTCTAATGTTATTATCTTATTGTGTTTATTGTCTCACTCACTGCCGCTGTGTTTTATTGTTTATACACGGCCACCATATACAAATTTTACATAGGTTGAATTCAAACGTGTGTGTGTGTGTACGTGTACGTGTGTGTGTGTGTGTGTGTGCGTGTGCGTGTGTGCGATATTAATATTAATATATACACAGATGTCTATATGCAGTATATACAGTTGTAGTTTCCTATAATATGTGGCCAAAGCTGTGCATTGAAGCAGATTCAGTTCACAGAACACAAAGACTTGCCTATAGGTAAAATTACAGTTGGGACCCTGTCCATTGAAGAAAAACACCACGCCTCCACACTGTCATTGTTCAGAAGTGGAGAAGACGCAGTAATGTTTCAGACAACGGTCATTTGATATACTGTAGCCTATGCTATGTTGATAGCCTGCTATGTTTATGCCTATATATACTGTAGAGGTGGGGTACAGTTTAGGATTTGGATTTGGATTGGGAGTGGGAGGTATTGATGCACTGTTGTCAGTCATTAAAATAATGGCACTTAACAGCATTGAATGTATTCTGATGTTCCTTGTGCAGAGTGACACATGTTTGTTGGCCATATATATTCTATATATTACTACAGTGCTACAACCTACAATGATCAATCATGGTCTCCATTTACTCTGCGCTGGATATTTGCTTAGATATCAATTCTTATGGCAGTCTTGGAAAACGTTTGCTGGACCAAAATAGCACCTCTCTAATGAAACAATTCCTGCAGTGATTGCTCAGTCATTGTTGTTTTTAGAGGATGAATGGCCTATTCACATAACATCTGAAACTATTGTAGTCGGCCGGGAGGCGAACCCGGGACCTCATAAATACAAGCCGCGTACGTTACCAATCACGCCAAAGAGCCATGGCCCAATGGGCAAGTAGTAACGCAGCCACCTATAGCCTACAGTCGTCCCCCCCACCTAGAAGTGCGTCCACGCGCGCCAGCCAGGAGCGAGGCTCAACTGACCGGGGGGACCTCCACTCCAGGTGGGGGAGGGACCATCGACTACGCTCGGTCTGTGCCGCCCGGGTGAGACCCATACACACCGCCATTGTGACCGCTGCCACCAATGTAGTCGGCCGGGAGGCGAACCCGGGACCTCATAAATACAAGCCGCGTACGTTACCAATCACGCCAAAGAGCCATGGCCCAATGGGCAAGTAGTAACGCAGCCACCTATAGCCTACACTATCTTCATCTCTGAATTTCCTACAGAGGCGTGCTCTGATTCAGCAGAGATAGCCAGGAAGGCCACACTTCCATGTTTTATTTAATTTATTTATTGAATACTTAGACATTGTATGCTTAGATGTCCCCATAATTTAAAGGGTAAGTGTGTGTGTGTGTGTGCGTGTGCGTGTGCGTGTGCGTGTGCGTGCGTACGCATGCATGCGCATGGTTACCTTGATAATGATGTAATTCCACATTTTAAATCATCAATTTGTAATCACTGGAACATTTTATTTAAATTGTTGTTGTGCACATTTGGAATTGCATCATGGCAAGGTAACTACACTTACATTTTAAGAAGTAATAACAAGACACATCTGAAAGTCCCCAATCTGTTTTATTTTTATTTATTTATTTTTTTACTGTTTACTAGCAGTGTTGACTTCCTTCTTGACTTTACTGACTTATTGCCCTTGATGCTTTTGAGGCTTTCATTGGCAACAGAACTATCCAGACTTCACAGATAAACTCCGGCCAGATATGCAAGTCTCCAACTTGCATAATCTGGCCCTTCATCAGCTTGTAGTCAGTTACAGTAGATGATTGATGTAGAAGTCGACCTGATTCCACAGCTGTCTAGAGTTACAAAAGTAATCAGAGTTACAATTTGAGTGAAAGGCAGCAGAGTTTGGAAGCTTTATCAACCAGCACCCCACCTAGGAAAACACCCAGCACTGCTGAGCAATCAACAAGGAAATCACTTTTGACTTCCTGTTTTCTTTTTTCAACACCTGTAATCTGATTACTGTCCTATTTATTGAACTGTAATGGATCAGGGTGAGCAATGTTTTGTAATCACGGAATCAGATACTCCTTGGTTCGTCCTCTAAGCTCACAGTGACAGGAAAGGGAGAGGATTAGATGAGACAGGTCATGAGTTTTATGGAAATGCATTGTGAGTTTTACGGTGACATTGTGAGTGAGTATTATATCTTTTAAAACTTCTGCTTTGCCTGTGTTGATGCAGTTCCAGTATAAATATGAGTACCGTGTACACCTTTAATGTACACAGTGAAAGATATGTGAAAGCTCTGACCTCAGTATTGTACACTTTTGCTAGTAAAACCAGCTCTATGGCAGACGCACTGTATACATATCATACATTTCCATATCTTTACAGTACGGTATGTGCACCAGCCGCACCTGTGCAATATATGTTATAAACGTGATTATTCAGTGGGCACACACCCCCATGCAAACGCAAAAAACAGGCATCCCAGATCCAGTAACATTTAATAGTGCTGCTTGTGATTTGATACGCATCCCAGTCCGCACACCACTAGCCAACCCTGACCAACGCCATCCTCTCCACTGCTAGCCCAGGAGACCAGTAAAGGTCACTGCCTTACTAGGGCCCCTTGTTTGTTCTGACCATGCACTTTAACAACACCATATGGGACATGATCCATTGGCCTTCGGGGATGCGCGCTGCCTGTCACTAAGCCTCGGTTCCCATTTTCTCCAAAGTGTGTAACAGATAAGGCTAGGTGGAAAAATGAACCCATTGATGTGTAGGCTTAGTGGGATTGTGTTGCTAGGTGCTGCAGTGCTTGGACCTGTTTGGTCGGATTAGTACTAGTACGCCTTGATTCCTTCCCTGCGGCTAACAATATTCAAGATACCACTCCGTTAAACGTATTACCATGGGTCTCGGTTTGACGGTGATGCTACTGTTCAACATTACTGGTACGTTACATTATGCACACATATGACCTGCACAATGTTGTGCAGTTAAAGAGAAGAGTCATAAGGGAAGAGAAAGAAACAAGGGAAACAAAGTCTTGATTAACACAATGGCAAAATGTCAAATATACTTACATTATATGTGCAGCAGACATGAATGTCAGCTGATAATATAGATTCGTCACTTGTGCATATGAGAGACATCACTTCAAACCAGAATAAACTCTAGCCTAAGAATGAAAACAACAGTGCTTGTGATCAAGTTCTTTGGATTCCACAGGAGTTGGCAAAGCAATTACTTGTACATGAAGCACGTCTAGGTCATAGTAACTCCGTCATTGATAAGTTCAAGAAGAGGATCCTGGGTGCTATTTGTAAAAGCAAATAGCACATGACAAGATTATTTTATTGTCTTGCACTCCAGTGAATCGCAGAATGAAGGGGCCATCCACACAAAGCATGATATCTAAACTATAACAAAAAAAATCCACATTGAACTATATTCTTTTCTGTAAATGGTCCTGCCAAGCACATTGGACCACCACACAAAGAGGCAGTGAGTGAGAGACATGTCTGTCTCTGTATTCCTGAAAGACACTTGCAATATGCTATATACTAGGGTCAGATAACCTCACCATAATTATTGTAACCTTTGTTGGTCGTATTTACTATGAAAACCTGTATACAGCATGCCAAGAAAGGAGACTGCAAGGCTATGAGCAGTAGATTGTACACAAATTCAACATTTCACCTCTCATACTTAGACACAAGTAAGTGACAAATACAAATAAAACCTCTTTTCCCTTTTTTCTCTTCTTTGGTTACTCTAGCAATCTGTAACTTGTATGTAACTTGTATTGCCCACCCTGAGATTTGGGAGTTTGAGGTTCAATCCCCAGGCATGTCATATCAAAGACTATGGAAGTGGGACTCAATGCCTTCCTGATTGGCATGACAACCAGCATCAAGGGTTGTAACTCTCTGTGGCATACTAACATCATGCCCAGGATGTGTACCCGCCTCGCCGGGATGCTGAGAATGGGCCACTTGACTCAGAAATTACTTAACATAAATATAATAATGTTTTATGCACTAAAAAGGCTGTGGATTGCAGCTTTAAAGTTTAAACTCCTACTGTTATCAATGTTTTGATCTCAGCTAGATGTATGTAGTATTCCCCACCCCAGACAGAGGGTGTGTGGCTTAGGGCAGAACTGAGTGAGTGAAAAATACAGTAGGTCTCATAGTGAGCATTGACACATTTTTGGCTGACATTGTAAATGGACTCTGCTACTCTGCTGCCTTCAGAGAAACTATTGTTAACATGGCAGCCAGTAGAACATTGGAAAATAAAATCAGATCACAACGTGTTAGGCTTGGATATGTTGGTAATCATTTCAAAAAGTCGTTAAGATCTCATAAGAAGTTAAGAACTTCAAGTGTGGACGGCTATAATCAAATCCCACTAGAAGCTTCAATCTTGTGCTTCCAGCCCTTTACCCCTGTCCTTCTCAGCTTCCTAAATGTCTCTCCCTGGACAACACATATTGAGAGTGGGAGAGACTGCCCACTTCCCCTAAAAACAAAAACAAAAGTCTATGACCTCAAGGGTATAGCATGCTGGTATGACTGTGATGTAAGTAATGACAAGCTACTGGCTTACTACACACAAACACAAACTTGCGCAGTGTATAATAAGAGCAGTAATATACCTAAGGGCATCCGCCTTGTTGACGGCAGACTGCTGGTCACTGCTGGCATGGGGGCTGGAGGGTTAGATCAAATATGGACTGAATTCTCTACTAGCCGTATAAGACTAAGGAGTGTGTCTTGAGTGTACAGGGTTTGATGAGGTCAGATCAACATGGAATGTGAGAACAGGTCCATATATAATGGAGATCTAAGGGTGGTAGTGTGGACAGCCTCTTCAGTGTACAGGGTTTGATGAGTGCCAGGCCTCGATTTTCTGGCCTCTAGAATATAATCTCTTTCGGGCAGGCACAATGGCACATCTATACTTTGAATAGGCAGGTAGCAAGAGAGATATCAAAGAGGAAGGGTGGATGGGGAAGGATCATATGACACCTGAGCACCATATACAGTTGGAGGCATATATTGTATATAGTATTGTTTTTTACCACAAGTATGCCAGCATCCTCCTGCCAGGGGAAACCTCTGCCTAAAATGTCTGCTCTGCAATCTCACAACAGTTTGTGCTGACGTGTTGCTATACAGTATGTTGAGTGGCAGTTTAAAATATGTGCAATGTGTGTGGCGGCGGCCATTGTTTAACAAACAAATCTAGGTTAGCAGGTCATGCTACAGTACTGTACATGTGAACAGCTTTTCATAATGCGCCCTCACAGAATCCAAAGAATAACCACCACGACTTTTGTCTTTTACTACAGTATGTGCAGTCTTAAACTCTATTCTTAGTAAGCCAGAGTTAGTTTTCCTTTCCAAAAGACTGGTACAAACTGGCATGCTCATTGCGCATTGCATTGTAAAGCTGTGTGCTTGCAGATATGCTATTTTTTGTAAACTTATGTGCCAGAATATGGATTAGTTGTGTAGGTTAGTTGTGTGTTTTAGTGTGTTCACAAAGCAATAATGCTATTGCTGGTGTTGGCTCAGGAGTAGAGTCACCAGGTGCAAGCCACAAGGTTGCCGGTTCGAACCCGGGCTTCCCCAGAGTTGTTGTCCAAGTGTCCCCTAATTACTCCTGATGCGTTAATAGTGTGTGTGAGATACACATTCTATGTAAAGGACCTTTGAAAAAGCTGCTATATACGGTAAAAGCCATTTGCCATTCATGCTATGTATACAGTAACTCTATCTGTCTGTCTCCTTCGCTTTATTTACTCTCTGTCATTCCGTTCTACTGTGATTGGTGTAATGCAAAATAGTTTACATTTTGCCCATGTCTTCAGCTGGCATTCAGAAGTATAGCCGCATCACCACCTTGACACCCCAGCCCACAAGGATGGAAAGATATAGGCAGTGAAAACGGTGAAGAACTGGAGTTATTATTGAGACCTGGGGTCTCTGCAGTACTCTTGACAGTCTAGACACAGACTTATTTCATTGCTCCAGCAGCCTTTATTATGTGCACACAAAGTGTCAGTTTGAACAAGCAAATGGGCTCGCAAAATTTACACGAGTCTGAGTCTCTCTCAGTTACTATCTCTCTCTCTCTGTCTCTGTCTGTCTCTGTCTCTCTCTGTCTCTCTCTGTCTCTCTCTCTCTCTCTCTCTCTCTCTCTCTCTCTCTCTCTCTCTCTCTCTCTCTCAGACAGACTTGCGGAAACAACGGTCAGACATGTGTAAGCAATGGTCGGACATGTGCTGCTCCTGTGCTTGCAGTTAGGGTCGGGGTTAGGTTAGGGTGTGTGGTAGTTTGTCTGCCTAATGACAGTCGGACCAATAAAAGTAAACCTTCCTAGTCGTACCTACAAGCCTGCAGGTTTGGCCTGCAGGGTTAGGTCGCCTGCACGTGTCATGTGTGATGAGGTCCGTGTCCACATATGATATGGACTGCATTTCTCTTTGCTAAATTAGAATATGCAGACTCTTTGCTAAATTAGAATATGCAGACTCTAAGGTCTGAAAACAAAGGATATTTTGTTAGACAACTTGTGAGCTACAATAAAGTACACACAGAGAAGAATATTGCGAAGAACAATTGAGAAGACGGTACAGTATACTCTAAGAGGGTTGGCTCAGGCTCAACCAGAAGCAGGCCTGTAGAGGGTAACTTCAGATGGGTTAGGGGGATAAGAAACGCTCTGCCTTCAGGGTTTATGGATAGCCTCACCCTAAATTGCAGGGGAATTGCTCAGTCGCAAATGGGGGAAGGTCTCTCGCAGCGTTCTTCTAGTTCCAACCACAAAATAAAACCTATAGGCTACACTTTGTCCTACATCAGATTGCAAATATATTCTGATCTACAAATTCCAAGCTATTTTCGCTCAAGTTGACAATGTTGTCAACTTGCACTGTGGATGCATGGAGAATTGGAGATGAGCCTGAGAACTAGTGAGGTATGACCTCAGTAGTGACATACTGTGGAATACCACAGCTTTTTGCCAGTGGATGAGAGCCGTCTGGGTCAAACAGTTAGTTTTATATTGTGTGATGTATTGCAGCGGATGGGTGCGGTAAGGGTTACCACATCAGGGCAGAATGGCGTCAGATAAATTGTTGATGACTGAAAATTATTGCCTGCTAAAAATGACTTCCATTTTCCTACACTAACTTACACAGTAAAGTCCTGAGTTTTAGCTGAGGGTGTGGAACCATGGAACCAGGTGGACCCTTATGGGTCTGTTTGGTTCCATTTGTACACTCACCTTGTAGGCATTTAAATAAAACATGTGTTTCTCCAATCTAGGTTAACACTAGTTTATTTGTGGTATTCTATCAAAATGTGGTATTAGAAGATTTTAGGCCTACTATTTGACAGGTGAGAAATACCACAGCTTTGTGTTGATAGAGTAGCTGTCGCAGTGTGTCTATATGGTTTGGCTGAATGAATGCTCAGTCTACCATGCAAAGCTTTGCATAGAGTTTTAACTTGCAATTGTAAATGTAGCGAGACTACTCTGGTCAT